>JALAAN010000021.1:0-200000 GCA_023078555.1 Ulva prolifera
ATGGAGCTCGCCAGGGGACCCAACACAGGCAAACGGTGGCCACCACGGTTTCGGCCCGTCCACGCACAGAGCGGAGCTGTGTCAGTGTCGTGTTCCAGAGGCTGTGGGTGACATGCAGGAGATCCGGGCTCAATACACGCCGGAGCCTCCGCGGTGCCTCGAGACAACCGAATTCTCAGAGACCAACCAAGTCCAGGTGCGCCCTCAGAAGCCCACGCCCATTGCCGGGGACACTCACCTTCTGACCTCGTCTGCGCTCCTCCGCCCGCCATCATCCTGCCACAGCATCTCCCACCTGTGCGTATTCCAAGGCGCAGCACCTGTTCATCGCATGTCGCACGTTGGATACACACACTGGAGCTGCTTTGTGACCGTGGGTGACCGCCCTGATGGGTAACAGTCCGTACACCCAGAAACCACTCTGGCTGAGCCCAACGAGTTTACTACCGGCGCTGGCGTCCAGATTTCGGCGTTGTGGGGCTTATGGATCATCATGGCTGCAGCCACGGCCGCGGCGATCGTCTCGGGCGCCGTGGAGTGGTACATCAAGCGCCGGCAGAAGCACCCCGACGCCGACGTCATCGGCGACCGCCTGGTGCAGTTCGGCCAGTTTATGAGTGGAGCGCGCCACGACACCGCCCGCCACGACGCCGCAGCCGCCGCCGTCGCCGCCGTCTGCGGGCCGGGCAAGCTCTCCGGCGGCGCAGAAGGTGAGTGTCCGATGTACGCATGATCACATAGCCGTATCCATTTAGACGTTGACATCTTCGCAATCTAGGACCATCTGGGACCCACAACCCCGCACCACATTTGCACTTGTGGCGTCGGTGTGGTGCCGCAGTGACCACGGCGGCCGTGTAGCTGCTGTGCGGCGTGCTGGCGTATGTGGCAGCCAGCTGAGCTCTGTGTCCGCCTCGGCCCTGGTCTGGAAATCGCATGCATGTGCCTGGCCTGACGGCTCACGCATGGCTATGCATGGCTTCAGGCGTCGCCGCCGTGACGTGCTGTACATGATTCCTCGGTCCCCAGGGTAGGTCGGCGTTCGGCGTGCAGATGGCTGCAGTGGTGGCCACATTTACCATACACATGCATATACCACACACATGCATGATGTATGTCATCTGTTGCATCACCGTGTTTGCTCAGGCTCCGGTCACGCATGGCACCCATGCCGCCTTCTGCATCATACCAGTTCGTATGCGCCGCCTGTGGCAATTCAGTGATATGGCTACCATAACACTGGATCTTTGCATGTCGCAGCGTGCAAACGTTCGGTGGTGTAGTTGTCAAATGGCCGGCATTTCACTCGGTCCACCGGGCACGCTGTGGGCGTCGCGTGTCAGGACGACGTCGGTACCACACGCCGACACCAAGTATGCGCCCCGTAGGTACGGCTCAGTCGCCGTTCAACAGGCCACCGTCAGGTCACACCGGGCTCGCCCCCGACCCGCGGCGGCCGTTCGCGCTAAACGCCGCGCGATTGCGCCACAATTCCGTTGGCGGCGGCGCGAGCTTCCTGACCGACCCTTACCCCTCACGCCACTCCACTATCTCCGAGGACGCCGAGCTGCCGGCCGCGGCGGCCCGCCCGCACAACCTCAGCATGCACAGCGTGCCCAGCATGGGCCACGCTCTCGCGGGGGACTCCGCGTCCTCCAACGAGGCCTCCGTGCATGGCGTGAGGCCGGAGGCTATGGCGATCACGCTGCCGGGCCCGCCGCTGGCGCTTGCGGGCGCGCAGCACTCACAGCATGGAAGCGCGGCGGCAGCCGATGCGGGGCCAGCGGCGGCCGGGCAGCAAGGGGGGTTCCGCTCGGAGCTGGCGGAGGTGGTGTCCATGCTGCGAATGGTGACCGAGCGGGTCAACTCGCTACAGGGCGTGCCGCAGGTGAACGTGTAGAGCTGCAGTACGTACCGCACGACATACTGGTGCCTGCCGAGCACCTGCGCACGTGCTCCGCATGTGCCAACTTTCATTGCAGTTTGAAAGTAAAGAATTGATCGAAAGCAAACGCAAGCCTTTCTCGGCGCCGCATTCGGCTTGCTGGATCTCGCAGCGACACATGCACATCGCCTCTGTTCCGAGGCAGCAGCCTTAAGGGGGCTAATCCGGAGCCGCCACGGCTGACGTACACTGCACGCTCGCCCACAGTGTGCTCGCCGGGCAAGTGCGGCCGTACGAGGATGGCAAGGCTTGCATACGCAGCTCTGTAGGTGCATGCATTGTGGACAACTGCGGCTTGGGGGTGGGCTTTTGTGGTGTTGGGAAACGCGGCTCGATGCGCCAGTAAGCGCCGGCGTCCGGGGAGGGGGGGAGACCCGGCACACCGATCACAGAAATTCAGGTAGAATATCTGGATGCCAGCCCTGAAAATGCTGCAAGGCGACCCATCACTGGCGACCGGGAGTGCGCAGCTGCCGGGGCATGCTCTGCTGCAGATTGGGTGTGTGATTCATGACTGTTGATACATTTTGTAGCTGTAGCGATAATGAGTGTGACATGGCAGTGATGCACCCCATGCCAGCGTGGCGCAAACAGAATTCCGCAAGGTGCGGATTATTTTCATATGTAGGAAACATTTTTTTTTCTTTTTTTTGAAGGAAACATATATGTTTCCTTTAGCTGAAGGACAGCTGCATGCAGGTATGCGTCTTTTCAGGCCGCCGACGCCAGGATCGCCTCTGTTAAGCATAGGGATGGCACAAAGGCGAGGTCGAGGACCTCGTTCTAGTCCGAGGTCAATGAACTCGGTACGAGTCTCGTACCGAGGCCGAGGTGAAAAAATGGCCCACCTCGGATGGGGTCTAGGTCCCGTTATGTCGAACACTGCTTAAAGTCTCAGACGCACTTCTAGACACTGATTGGAGACCACATATTGCGGAGACAGGTGCACAAGCCCAGGGCATGAACATACTATCATTAAATTACTCACATTGATTACCACTGGCGAGCCTACAATTGAATTAAATAATTGCCCGGCATGGATGGTGTTTGTCGCACAGTACAGAAATGCATCTGTGGTGGAAGCCTGTGGTGGAAGCCTGTGAGGTTTTAGTAGTGCACATGGAGGCACTTGCACATGAGGATGCACAGAGGGAGGTGGAATCCATTGAAGGACTATTGTAAGGTTTGTATATCTACTGTATTGCATTGCAATGCTATATATGGATTGAACAAGCGTAATGCTGCTTTGTACATGCCTGCACACCCGATCCGAGGTGAATTAGTGCAATCCGAGGTGAATCGTACGAGTCCGAGGTCAAATCGTACGAGTCCGAGGTCGAATCGTACGAGACCTAGGTCAACTCGTACGATTCCTAGGTCACCTCGGTTGATCTCGTGCCACCTAGACCTCGGCACGAGACGAGATGGACACCCACCTCGGCTCTGTGCCATCCCTAGTTAAGCAGGGCGTGGCTCTTCGCGGATGCCGTAGCTACTAGTGGCTGGCTGTATGTTTGGTTGAATGGGTTAACAATGGGTGGCTGTGTGTGCTGCGCCAGCGGTTGTGCGAGGGGCCGACTGGGCAGAGAGAGGCTCGGATGCCGGCACCCCTTGCTCTGGTTATCTATTTTCATGTTCAGTCTCTTTGAAGTACACTAATCTGAATCTGCTGAGCCGTAGCCTGAAGAGGAAATTGGCGACTCCGAATTAATGGGACCACATATGCCGATTGTGGAGTGGGTGTGCTGCCGGGTTTGTGGAAATGCATTCTACGTTGTCGTTAAATTTCAAATTTGAGTCTTGGCCACCCACAGCCTGCTCCAGTCCACGAAATATACTTGCCGCGACATGATGGTTGAATCTATATCGTACTGCAAAGACCACGTCCGTGCCTCACTACGGTTGAAAGTCAGTATCGGCTCGGGCAAGCTTTCCAGCAAAGCTGCGGTGTCCGGCTGCAAGGTGCAACATAGGAGACAAGGGCACCGTCTCAGCATGAAAACTATGGCAAGGAGCGCTTTGCGTCAATCAGGCACTATAGTGCACTATACAGTGCACTAGCCGAGGGTCCTTGACTGTTCAAAGGATCTGGGTGGGCTGGAGTTTGTTGACAACGATGTGACAGCCTGAGACAGACGGAGGTGACATCGATGATCAGTCTTGTGGTCATGCCTCGCCAGGAGACGGCCGCCGTTGATGGCGTGACCACGCACACCTTGGCAGGCTCTCACGCGCGTGCCGCCGCGTGTGCCGCCGCACGTGCAGCGGGCGCAATGGCGGAGCGGACGGAAAGAAGGAAGTACTTCCACGTGGGGCCGCTCCCAGTTGGACATGCCTTCTCATGCAGCCTTCCGCCATTGCGCCATTTGCTGTGGGGCCGTTTGGGTAAGGCTGCTGAGCGCTTCATTGCCTCGCTGGGGGATGTGGCCTGTGCAAGTGGCCAGGGGTGTCTCCTGAAGGACATGCTCGTGCAGCACGCGTTGTGCTTTCTATCTTTGTCACTTCAGTGGGGTAGTCCGGAGATGTACCACACGACAGGGCCTACCAAGATGCATGCGCAAGCGATTTTCCCTCAACATGCGTGGCGTATGTATGGGTGTATGCATACTTCCCTGGCGCTACAACACATGTGTTGTACAGAGAAAAAGACGAGGCAGGCAGCACCTCGAGGAGGCAGGCACCACCTTGATCAGAAAGAGCGCGCAGATCACAAACAAATCCACCCACTTAGAACAGGACACCCTAGCCACAGTCAGAGGTACCTGCAGAACAAGCGACGGACCAACACCAGCACCACGCGAAGCGATCCCGTAGCATGATGTCCCGGGGGCCACACAGGCGGATCCCGGCTCGACCCCACGTCAGCAAGGAAACCCCAAAACACCCTTACCCACTCAACCGCGCAAATCCGCCTGCACAAACACCCTCATGTGGCACCACAGCCGCCCGAGGCTCGAAAGTGTCCACACACGGGACCCGCGGGCTGCCCTGGCCGCCAGGCTGCGAGGGGCAATGGCCCCCTGAGGTGCAAGTGCCCACACACACCATTGCTGCTGTGACGGCAGCAACACAACAGACTCGCCGCCGCGCAGGCCTCCTCGTTAACTCGAGCTCGCCAAGCCTGCACTAGACGATGTCACGGCACTATCATGAAACCGTGCACCTCAGGCTTGGCTGCATAATAGGCTAGGATGCATAATCCGAAGACACGGTCTAAGGATACAAAAAAATATATATTCTTTAGAGATTTCATGTACACCAGGCGTGGAAAAAGCAACCCTGGATGGAATCGGGCTGGCCTGGATTGACAAGACAATTGGAGCACACCACGGTGGCCACCAGGGCTCTACAAGCCAGTTTTTTCTGGTCGGGAAAACCGAAGCCATATCCCATTTTTGGTCGGGCTGGCCCCGAAAAGCAGCCTGCTGGATATCGGGTTGCCCGCCGACCTCCTCAGGTTCTATCGGGGGTGTCAAAAACAATTTTCGTCAAACAAGCAGCAAGCAACATTCTTGCGACTCACCTGATGAAAGCTTTGTAATTGCAATGTGCATCCGGTGCCTTCAGGCCCGACCGGATTTCGGGATCCCGACAAGCTGTCGGCGTTGGTCGGGGTATCCCGAAAAGCACCATTGGCGACCGTCGGGAACGCCCGCCGGCCCCCCCCCTGGCTTGTCGGGGGAAACCGACGACTCGCTTCGCTCGCCGTCGGTTTTTTTGCCTTTTCCAATTTTTCGTCGGGAAACCGATCGGGATGTAGAGCCCTGGTGGCCACCGCCTCTTGAGCATACTAGTACAAGCGACGAGCCCCCCTTCGGGGGGCTCTTGCGCTTTGGTGCTCGAAGCTGAAGCACGAAGCTCGATGCTGCCGGAGCGCTGCAGCCAGCGTGGCCAGAGGTGCATCGCAGCTGCGGCGCCCTGCTGCTCGATGCACGGTGCTCAACGCTCAATGCGAGCGATTTCTGTCGCAGTAAATATAATGCATAAGTTATGATCAGAATAAGTGATGTTTCAGCAGCGCTCGAAGCGGCCGCGTCCGTGGCGGAGCGCCGCTGAAAAGCTCGACAGCCAGTACACGTGGCCCGAAGGGGGGCCTGAAGGGGGGCCTGTCGGTCCTCGACGCTTGAGAAGAGCGATGCGTGAAGCCGATGCAAGCGATGCCTGACACGCTGAAAACAATGCAAATGCTACACATAAGTGCTGTGACGCCTCGGCTGGCTCCGAAGCGGCCGCATCCGTGGCGGAGCGCTGCAGCCAGCGTGGCCAGAGGTGCAGCGCTCTGCTGCCCGATGCGTCATGCTCGAAGCTCGATGCGAATCGTTTCTGATGCATTAAATATGAAGTATATAATTTAATTAGAATATGCGATGCCTCGGCTGCGGCAGAAGCGGCCGCATCCGTGGCGGAGCGCCGCTGAAAGGCGCGTGGCCAGAGGTGCAGCGCAACTTCGACGCCCTACAGCGCCGCAGAGGCACGACGCGAACGCGAAGCGACCTGCGTCGCGGTGTTTCTGGAAGCAGATGCACCGATGCGAAGCCGACGCCGAGGCCCCGACGCGGAGGCGAGGCCGGAATGGAGCAGCCGCCGGACAACGGATACATACATAGATACAGTGATGCTGAATATAATACTTATGATACATACTTTGACGTGACTGCCACAAGGACGCCCGCCCTCCGCCGGAATCGCTCCGCACAGCCACAAGGTTTGTGGCTGCTCACAGCTAGCAAGGAGTAACTGACGTGTCGGTGACCAGGCATGCTAGTAACATACAGGCTGCCACGTACGTATCACATGGTTTGAGATTAATTCACAGAAACGTGAATGGGCCTGCTGTATCATAAGCTGACACAATAGTTCATACACAATATACATACAAACGAGCCTCATGGCGTTTTCGTGCATGCCATCAAGATGCATCATTCACCGAGACTGGCCGTGCCGTATGCCGAATGCCGTGGAGCCGTTTTCGTAATGTGCACGTCTTCGGGTATGCAGCTGCGTCGTGAGACCATGCTTCAGATACAAGTGATCTTGTCGCGATATATCGGGCAATCGGAGGCTGCGTGCGCAGTTGCACGTGCATGAGCGCGGCCCAAGGCCCTGATGACGGGTAGCCTTTGGGCGCGGTGAATGTGCTGAGCTCAGCTGAGACTGGTCATGCACACGTTCAGTCGAGTCGATGCGTCGCGCTGGCCATCGTCGGTCCAAAAACAATCTGCTGCTACAGGTGCCGTTGCAGCGCCGTCACACCGGTATTATGTGGTGCCCGATGTATACCAAGAACGACTCCTTGCGCTACGATAAGCTATCTCTCTTCATATGCTCCGACATGCTGTAGACTCTAGCTAGGCACAGCTTCGTTCACGGCAGTGACTCGCCGGCACAGAAAACATATACGTGCAGGAGTAGCCAAGAATATTACATCTGAGGCCAGTACATGCCTGCTTTTTGTGAGCGCTATCTTTGCATGTGGTGATGCAGTCGGGGAGGCGAATGATTGCCAGGTTCTACAGCCGACGCCGTGTTGTGTTCAGTAGCGCATCCCCTGGATTGTATGTCCCGTGTTTATCAGCTTATCGAGTGTTTCGTATTTGAAAGGCAGCATCTTCGGGATGGGTCACGCTCTGCGAAGGTGCGCTGCGCCAGCTACACCCCGGCGTGATCTCGGCATCCGCTGGTGGACTGAACGGAGCGGCAAAGCTGTGGTATTCGCGATGAAGCTGATCACGTTAGCAGGTGTATGCTGCAGCGTAGCGGCTTTCGTGCAGGTGGCGATCTCGCAGTGTTCACGCCATCTTTGCTTCAATCGCATGCGCCTGCAACGTTGCTGCTCAAGATCTGGCGCTGTACAACATCACACGTCCACTCAAAGTGTGTACCGCAAGCATTCAAGACTTCGGCGCTCGTTGTAACGGTTCTCCTGTACCGGAGTTCGAGCACGAGGCGGAGCCTCTAGGACCTGTGCCGAATGGGGGTTGGTGTCCTACTGGCCGGAACTTCTGTGGGTATGACATTGACGTGTGGAGGTATGCCCTCGCCAGGTGTCGATGCTGGCTCCTTTGGGAGCAGGATTATGTTGCATGTCGTCGCGAACAGTTGGCCATGCACCGCCTCTGCTTGTGCCTAGAAGCATATCACGCTGTTCCGCGAGTCTGTCGTTCACGTCAGCGTGACATCGTAACATGCGTTTGCAGTCAAGTTGCGGAGCGGATGGGCCTGGTGGAGAATCGTGACTTCGAGCGAGTGTGCCTCGGCGAAGGCGGGTTCTCTTACATGATCGAAGCTCTAGCAGGTGCCAATACATCTATCACCACGTGTGACATCGGTGTTTCCTCGATCACTGCGAGCACAGAGCGTGAAGAGCGAGGAATCCGTTTCTCCCGCGCAAGTCACCGCTCGTCGCTGGCCATTCTCGTGCATGCCCCACTGAAGCGCCGAGGCATGTGGGCTTTCTTTGAACCTCTACACTTCTACGTATGGATGGCGCTGCTTGGCACCATCTTCGTGACGCCGTTCTTTGTGTTCTTCTTCGAGGCGGTGTTCTCAAAATGGTGCGTTGCTTCACGGCTAGCTACGGCCGCACCACCGCGCTGCATGTGCCAGAAGCATCGCGCAAGCATATGAGCGGTTCGATACATGACCTCAAACGATTTTACCATGTCTGCTTTTGCGGTTCATACTCCCCGCGTGCTCGGACCGAGCAGCCCGGAAAGCACTCAACGCGTGAGTGCACGTCTCGTCTGCCATGGTTTGCAGGAGATTGTTTTGTCGAAACTTCATCGTGGGCATGTCTCATGTTTGCTCACAAACCATGACCTTGTCGAACGCGGGCGAATGTGGCTCACTAAATCGCCACATGGGGATCGTCCCATGCAGCATTTTAAATGCTGCATTTAACAGCGCGCGCTGCTACTCTGGCCCACATCGACTGACGTGTACACGGTGTCGGCGTAAAGGTGACTACCATGCATGCATGAGCATCATGCGCACACTCGACTCGAGAAACACGCGCGCGCATGCGCCACGAGCTGGTGCATGTTCTAGCACGTTGCCGAAATGATGACTGTACGAACAGTGCACTGCAGTGTTCTACAGGGCCATTTTCCCCGGAGGGATTCCCGCTGGGCTTTTCAATTTTTGAGCGGTACCGCACCGCTGAGGGACAGCTGCAGCTGCCAGCGGGATGCGTTCGCTATCTCTAGAGAATATTGACTTTGACAGCTCATTTTCAGCGGCGAAAACCGTTGGTTTCTCCCAGTTCGGGCGGCATTTCTGGGAACCCCATCGATTTCAGCGGCAAAACCGCCGGGCTATTGAGCACTGCGTACGAGTGTGCATGGCAAACTGTCGCTCGGCTGCGCAAATTGTGCTCGGTCAAATGATGGCCATGTTACAGCTTCACTTCTGGCTTGAGGAAGTTCTACACTTGTCACGCGGCACGCGGGCGCACGTCCTTCTGGAATCGCGTTGTCGACTGGTCTCATGGCATTGTGAAGTGTGCGTGGCACCCTCGCAGCAGTGGTGTCTGCATGCAGACTGGAGCGCCAGAATCATCACAGCGCACTGTGATGCCAGCCTGAGATCTGCGTGCAGGCCCGTCTGCACGCAGATCTATCCTGGCCTTGTCACAGGTAAGCATGAGGAGATCGCTCCAATTCATGTGCTCTGGGAAGCAGACTACGGACCAGGCTAGCTACAGGTCTAGTCAAACCCCCACTCAGCAGGTCTTGGCAAACCCTCCCGAGCTCACTGTAAGAGCTCACTGAAGTCATGTTCGAAATGAAAAAAACAAACAGGCAGAAAAGTATGCAGACTCACACGCCAATCACCTCCCAACTTGCACACCGCAAATTATTTGCGGTGTGTGAACCAGTTGATGTGCAAGCATACAGCCAGAACGCACCAAGCGCTGTCAGTGCTTCTCTAAGATCCAGATGCCTGGAGCCGCATTGTGACCACTTCGCGATTGCCCACTGCTCTAGACACGACGCGACTCAGCTCACTGCACCCACCCCCTCACTTTCACCGCATCTACTGCCTCGCCAGCACGGCCGCTGACGCCACGTCCAAATCACATCCACTCGCCCCTGCTGTGCATACATTCGCTCCCCCGTGCGCATGCCCGTGCAGCGCACGAGTGCACTCCATCCCCGCACCCGGCCGCGGCCGCATGGGCAAACCAACACAATCGAACGGTCAGAAATCCACGCCGGCGCTGCCTTCCACTAAGGCCGGCGCTGCCTTCCACTGAGGCCGGCGCCGCGATGCAGGACCGCGTACGTGCGCGGCGACAACCTCGAGGTCCTCTCCGGCCTGCTGCAGTGCCTCTGGCACGGCGTCTCGCACACGCTCTCGATCGACGTCTTCAACGTGCGCTCCCTGCCGGCCCGCATCATCACCGCCGCCTACGCCTTCCTCGTGCTCATCCTCACCAACACCTACACCGCAAACCTCGCGGCCTTCCTCACCGTGGACCAGCTGGACACGACGATCCAGGGTGTCACGGACCTGCGCGGCAAGGCGGTCGCGACGATTGAGCCGTACATCGGCCGTCTGCACAACAACCACCGCATCGCGGCCTCTGCCGCCGATGGTGCGTCAAACACTGCCTCCCCCTCCTCCCCCTCCGTGTCATGTGGTCTCTGATTTGATGTTGCAGAAAATGATACCCGCACTTCGGCCTGTCGCAATGCTTGCGATCTATGTAATGTTCTCTGCGTGAGTGAACAGGGGGAGGGGCGATGCAAACAGCGCAGCGTCACCCTGTTGGTGCGGATTCAACACCGTCTGCCGTGCAGGGTGGGACTACGACACGATGATTGCGAAGCTGCGGTCCGGCGAGTACGCGGCGGTGATCAGCGACGACACGCAGCTGATTGGCCGCGCCTACAGCGACGAGTCCTGCTCGCTGCACATCCTCGGGGAGACCATCGAGCCTTTCGACCTCGCGATCGCATTTGCCCGCGACTTCTCCAGCGCCGCCCTGCGAGAGGCGGTGTCGAGCACTCTGCTGGACATGCAGGAGGACGGCACCCTCGCGGTGTGCCCCAAACCACCTCGCAGGCGCCGCCATGCGCCGAATTGTCCTCTGTGACAGATGGCCTGAATGCGATGCCGCAGTGGAAGGGGCGGTGAGTGTGACATGCATGCACACCATGCGTGTGTGGGCTGCCATGCCTTGCTGCAGGTCAACAGTTTGACCGCTGGTACGGCGCATGCGTGTACATGAACCATCATCAAGCGGTGCGGCTGGAACACGGTGCAGTGCGGTGCAGGACATCAAGGCCGACCATGAACCCCCAGAGCCGCGGTGTGCCTCGGAGGCGACGGAGTTCTCCGAGACGAACCAAGTCCAGGTGCCCCCCCCCCCCTCCCTATGCTGGCCTGTTGTGCCCCGTCAGATGACGCCCCAGAATGCATGCCACACCCACAGGCGCTTGCAGCGCTACTGCCTCACACGGCCTCTTCCAAAGTGCCCCGTGGAGGGTGCAGCTGCTGGCTTCAGGGAGGAAGGAAGAGCACACATTCCAGGATGCCGTTGTTGCCTGGGACTCCAGCCGGTGTGGCCACCCTCAGCAACGCCTCGGAGGCCAGCATCAGCCTTTTCCGGTTGCCAACGATTCAAGGCCACATATGCAGTATAGTTTTCACATATTGCAAATATTGCACACATGCAGCAGAGGGTTCGTGCACGCATGCGCAGGTGGCCTCGCTGTGGGGCCTGTGGATCATACTCGCGCTCGCGGTTTTCCTCGCCGCCGTCGCCGGCATCACGGAGTACACCCTGAAGCGGCGCCGCCGCCATGCGGACGCAGACCACATCGCGCAGCGCGCCCAGCACTTCCGCAAGGTAGTAGGCAACGCTGTCTCGATGCAGCGCGCGGCGTCGGCGTTCTGGTCGACGATCGAGGCGCCGCCGCGTGGCGCCGCGGCTGCGACGCGGGACGCACAAGTGGCTGCGGACGCCGAGGCGGGGGCTGAGGGGCCGCCGGTTGCAAAGGCGGGGGCTGAGGAAGGGGCTGTGCCAGGCCGACTGGCAGGCGGTGCGATGCACCCATGGCCACTGCCCGTATGGCCACTACCCACCTACCCACACCCCTGGCACCTACCCACACCCCTGGCCACTACCCACACCCATGGCCACTGCCCGTGTCCGTTGGCGAGGATGCAGCTGGGCTCTGGATGATTGAATTGCCCCAGAGAACGGCTGCTGCGCGCTGCCGCTGCCGTGCATACATGCATGGGCCGCTGCTCACATGTAGGCTGCGCAGCATGATCCGCCGTAATTCATCACGGCCCGTATTCCATGATGTGTGGTGTCGTGTCACAACATATATCCTGCCATGGCTGGCTCCGTGTGGTGCCATCCGGCGTGCGTCACTTGCGGTGGCGTGCAGGCATGCCTGGAGCGCAGCCGGGCTTATGGAACCGTGCCGCGCTCGCCCACTCCAGAGATATGCGCCGCGGAGACGTGGCCGCCGCCGAGCCGGACTCAGACGGCAGCGGCTGCGCTGCCACCGGCGCCGCTCCGCTTGCGCCGGTGCCGGTGTCGGCCGGGGCTGCGGAGCGCGCTGCGCCGCCGCGGACGGCCGCGGGCAGCGCGCAGCTGTGCAGCAGCCTCTTCCCGTCGGGCGCACGGCAGCCGGCGTCGCGGCAGACGTCCATCTGCTCCGTCGGCGGTGGCGCAGACGGTGCCGTGGGGAGCCTCGGTGTCTGTAGCACCGGCGGCCGCAGTGACACCCTGGACCCGCCGCCCGAGGGCGCTGCGGGCCCCGACACGCAGCAGCCCGCGCAGAGCTCTGCAGGCCGCATCCCGCCGCCCGAAGCGCCCGGGTATGACGGCGGCGACTCGGTGTCCCTGAGCTTCTTGCCGCACACATGCATGGGCGACATCGGTAGCCCGCGGCGGCCCGCGGCGGAGGCTGATGAGGACGCCGGCGGCACGTTGGAGGAGGGGCTGGAGGCGGAGCTAGTGCGGCTGCGATCGGATATGCAGGCGATGGCGCAGCGCGTGGTTGCGCTGTGCGACGCGCGGCAAGCGCGGTCGCGGCGGAAGCCGCCAGCGTGACAGGCGTGTGCGAACGCAGACGCTGGGGGTTCCAGCGGTGCATTGTGCGGGGAATGTGGTGCGCTGTGGCAGGCGCCAGTAGGGGTTGTGGCGTAGGTGCGAAGAACAGTGTCGAGGAGAGCTTGTCGAGAGATTGCGCTATGCATGAACAGCCGCGTGTAGAGGCGGCGACAGCGCAGCACGCAGCGGGCGGCGCCAAAGTGCTGTGGCTGTGGGCTTGTTCTGTACGTGAAAGTGTGCGCATGATGTTGCGCTGCAGGTGATCAGGCGATGGGGTAGAGCGCCACCTGCAGCCACAGATGGAAGGAGCAGCATTTCACGAAAGAGTGGCTGTGTTCTGTGACTGCTGCATCGGCCTGGGTGACGCAGCTTTGTATGTGTGCTTCTGTGGCCAAGGGGGCGAGGGCGATGTGTTGAGGCCTGCATGGGTGTTCTACTAGGCAGAAGAAGGCCACTAGGAAGACAACAGCCGGCCTGAGAGGTCATGCGGTCGACAGGAAGAATGGCATGAGATGAGAAAGTTCCACACAGATGAAGCGCTGGTAATGTAGAGTGTCGATGTATATGTGTGTGGACATGGGCTTGTGAGCACTCGCGCTCGAAGACGATACGCAGGAAGCTGGCAGGAGAACTGCGCAGGCACGGCCGCCATTGTGTCGCCGTGTGCCGCTGCCGGCTTGCCCTGCGCTTTGTGCAGTGTAAGAGGCCTGCGTGAATAGTTGGACAAGTTCATAGGTTGCATCTCATGATGTGCACACACACTTTTGCACTTGCACGGGCCCGAATGCTTGCAGGAGGAGGTTGGACTTCGTAGTCCAACACGAACACCGGTGCTGGAGGCAAACATGCAGTGTGATGTAACTTCTGGGCATGTCTGGTCTGGGCTACAGTTATGCTTCTGCGCCTCTGCCACAGCTAGACTGTCGGACAAGCTTGACAGCTGCGCCTGAAAATTGTTCCTTACTACGCCAACTTGAGTATCAGAGCTCCTCAACTGAACAAGCTGCATATTGTTCATTCGATCGTACACCGGTCCATGTAGTTTTTAGTTGCAGCAGGTCCATAAACGCACTCTCGTCTGTATCGTTCTCTGGAGGAGAGCATGCGTTGACTGTGGCAAGCCACTCTCTGAGGTGCTCTGGAAGAGATTCAGTCGATTGTAGGGAGTACCACAATTCCTCGACATCTTCCATGTGCATTTGCCTGCCTCCAGTGTCTTTGGGCCAGCTTGCCTTGTTGTGAAGCCATGTATGCATTATATATGCAGATGACCACATGCCAGAGCTGCGTCTGTGAAAATGGTGTACCTGATTCTTCATGAATCAGATCGGCAGCCCTTTTCACTCCGGAATCCCTCATGTACCGGAGGACATCCGTATCCATGCCCGTGTATATCATGAATGCTGCTTCCCTGTGGTCCCTTGCCCGTCTTCTGCGTCCGAGCGCCATCGCCTGGTCTACAATGCATAACCTGAATGCCTGCATCCATCATTCATCTGCAGTCTAAGAGGCAGGATCTCCGAGATAGGCGTGCAGTAGGCTAGGGATTGGCAGTGGCAACGGATGCATTTCAGACACTGAACGGCCGCGGGCAGGCATCATCATCAGGCGAGGTGACAACATGTAAGCGTGCTTCCGTGTTGCATTTGCAGGCGACTTCATACAGGCCAATCGAGGTCTCTTCGCTGTGTCATGGCGGCTGTGTGCGTAGGCATTGTTCTGACAACAATTCACATCACATCAAGTGACGTGCATCGCGCGGGGTGCATGGATGAACACGCAACATGTACACGCGGCAACGCGGCCAACTGCCATCCCCCCCGCCCGCGTGGTCCTGTGATCCAGCTCTGCGTGTGTATATTGCAAGCGTGATAACCTAGCCTTGGTGGGTTCTTGCGTTGCATGTTCGCTCTCAGCTGCGTCCCTGACACATTCTTCTGTGACCGTGGTGTCGACGCCAAAATGAGCACATGCAGGCGATCTTTCATAGATTCAGTCTCTTGCTGTGTGTAATGCATTTGCAAAGCAGCTGCAGCAGTCTGGATTCCATGGACCTGGCCATGATCGATGCGTTTGGCACTGGCGATTAGGTTCCGCGTGATCGCAGAGAGGTAGCTAAATTATACCATGGTAATTTATCTAGTGGAATAAAGTCACATTCTTTGTCATGGCTGCGGGAAAGCGAAGGTATGGTGCTGTCGCACTTGCGTCGAGACTTTGGCACTGGCATACATGGGCTTGAAAATGTTATCGGCTGGCGCAGCAGTGCTGAACCACGTCAAAATATGTGTCTGCAGGCGAACTGACTGGCTGGGCGTCGTATTCGTCGCGCTGCATTGCGTGAGTTTCGTGACAGCACAGTCGCTGGCCAAGTACAACCTGACGCGGCCTTTGAGAATCTGTACAGCAAGCATCCAAAATTTCGGGGCGCGGTGCAACGGCGCGCCCGATGCTGCGTTCGAGCACAATGAAGCGCCCAACGGGCCTGTCCCGGCCGGTGGTTGGTGCGCAGCCGGAGAGGATTTCTGCGGCTACGACATCGATGTGTGGAGGTATGCACACTATATCATAATATTGTCAAGCATGTGTATCAATTGCCACCATCCCACCGGACCTGTTGGCGTCGTCCTGGTGGCATTTTCGATGTGATCGGTTCCCCACGTCACCTCACTTCACTGAAGGATGTCTGATCACAGAGCTTCCAGTGTTCACGGAAATCTTCCTCACAATTGTTTCATGATGCAGTCAAGTCGCAGACTGGCTGAATTTGGAGGAGGGTGTCGATTTCGAGCGGGTGTGCCTCGGTGAAGACGGCTTCCAGTACATGATGGAATCGCTTGTCGGAACAAACACATCTAACGGGACCTGTGATATCGGAGTGTCGTCCATCACGGCCAGCACAGAGCGCGAAAACAGGGGAATCACATTCTCTCGTGCAACGCATCGGTCCGCGCTGGCCATCTTGGTGCACGCGCCCCTCAAAACGCGAGGCATGTGGGCGTTCTTCGAGCCTCTTCATTTCTACGTGTGGATGGCGCTGCTAGGGACTATTGTCGTCGTCCCATTTTTTGTATTCTTTTTCGAGGCAGTGTTCGCAAAGTGGTGCGCAGCACCACGGAACGTGTGCATTTTCGTATTGTGTATATTTCACATACTACACCGCAGTTCTTCGTAATGACAGTTTGTTGATGAGTGGCTGAACTGCAGGACTGCGTATATGAATGGCGAGAAGCTGGACATTGCATCCGGCCTCGTGCAGTGCCTTTGGCACAGCATATCTCACACGCTATCCATAGATGTGTTCCACGTCCGCTCCTTTCCAGCCCGCATCATCACCGCCGCCTACGCCTTCCTCGTCCTGATCCTCACAAATACCTACACTGCTAATCTCGCTGCTTTCCTGACTGTCAACCAGCTCGACACGACCATCGACAGCGTGGATGACCTCCGCGGCAAGTCTGTCGCGACCGTAGAGCCCTACATCCACCGTTTATACGAAAACCACCGCATATCTGCCTCTTCAGCAGACGGTACGAGCTCTGTCTACGTCTGAAGCCGTGCCTGCTCCTCGCACCTCGATTCAAAGGAATGCCCTCATGGGGCCCCTTCACCACTCACACCAGCCCCCGCCACTGCGCAGGGTGGGACTACGACCGCATGATTGAGAAGCTTCGGGCGGGGGACTATGTGGCCGTGATCAGCGACGACACGCAGCTGATTGGCCGCGCCTACGCCGACGACTCCTGCTCGCTGCACCTCCTCGGGGACACGATCGAGCCCTTTGACCTTGCGTTTGCCTTCGCCCGCGACTTTCCCAGCCCAAGCTTTCGCTTCGCCGTGTCCAGCGCCCTGCTGTCCCTCCAAGAGGGCGGCGTGCTCTCTGTGCGCTCCATGCCACCCCGGTCCTTCCGAGCTGCGTGTGTACCAGCCTCTGTGTCTGTGCCTACATTGTGGATGTATTGTGTCAGTCGTATGCTGCATACGCCAAAGGCTATCGCATTCGTGCCCTGCTGCCTGTATGGTCATGTGGTATGTGGCAATTGTGCCGTGCCGGAGCGTTCCAGTCCGTGCCACACCACACTCACAGCCAGCATTTGACGATGCGCTGTAATCCGGCTGCTCAAGCCGATCTACCGTATGCCTTAGCCGCGACGGTCCTCAGTGCTTTCTGCCAGTTCATGTCCGTGGCATGCGGCCAGCCGTGCTGGCGGGGAGCAAGGGAGTCCTGGCCGCAGCGTTCCGGCCCTGTACCTCCGCAGCGTCAGGGGCCGCTTGCCGGACGCCGATGCTAGCGTGTGCGCGCCAAAGGGCCTGACGCAGCGCGTGCGGTGCAGGAGCTGAAGGAGGAGCACGAGCCGCCGGAGCCGCAGTGTGCCTCGGAGGCGACCGAGTTTTCAGAGACCAACCAGGTTGCGGTGCGGGGCCGACCCAGCTGCTTGTGCCTGCGTTGCCGCCGCGCTAACCGTCGCAACCCGCCGCTGGAGGCGGCTGCGACTGGTATAGTCGTACCGTGCTTTGGGAGCTCTGCCATGCAATGGCCGGAGCTTCTGGAAGATGTCCTGTCGGCCAGACGTTCTCCCACCTCTGCTGTGGGGGTGGTGCTGAGGCTTTCAACTGCAGGCGAGGCAGTACCCCGGTGCTGATGTGCTGATGTGCTGATGTACGGCAGTGGCATGATTCTTGCCTGGCCGGCTGGCTGGTTGCATGTGATCTTGCCAGAGTTTCACCCCTACAGAGTTCCATCCCTTCCAGGGGGGGGGGGGGCATGGCGTGTCGCTGTTGTCAGACCCGCGTCCCCTGCATCGACGCTATCCGGCACCTTCCCTGGTGGTGTACTCCTTCGGCATGTGGTCCCGACATTCCGCAGTTGTCAATCCCCTGTCAAGGTTACGGGTCAATCCGATAAGGTCTATAATGCTTTGCTGTGCTGCATTCACAGACCCGTCCGCCTGCTCCTACACGTCCAACATACACAGCCCCAACTCTGATGCCTGCGTGCCCAAATCCCTGGAGCAAGTGATCACGTACACGCACCACCCGCATCAGCTCAGCATGCATGTCCCCCATGCATATGTACCTGCCCACACGCATGCAGATCACATCGCTATGGGGCCTGTGGATCATCCTCGCGATCGCGGTCGTGATTGCGACAGGCGCCGGCGCGGCGGAGTACGCCCTCAAGCGGCGGCAGCGCCACGAGGACGCGGCCAAGATGGAGGAGCGCGCGGCGGTCTTCCGCTCCGTGATCCCGAAGGCCGCGTCCGTCACCCGCGCAACGTCGGCGTTCTGGAACACGATCGACGGTTCCCGCCGCACCCGCGCCTCCACAGCGGACGGCGTCAGCTCCGTGTCCAAGGCGGCACCCCCCGCCAGTGCGACCCCTCTGCCACCTTCAATCCCTCGCCCCTTCTGCGTGTGATCGGTGTGCCGTGTGCTTTGTGCTGTGGCCGGCGGGACACGCAGGCGCACGCTGCATCCGCCATGGCGCAGTGCAGACAGGGTTGGTATGCTTTGTGGCTCTATGTGGATGCCTCATTTGCTATCTCCTTGCCCATTTGGTTTGCCCCGGCGGGCACTCGTCATGTGGTCCACGCGACTGCAGCCCGTCAGGCGCTTGCGCCGGCCACCATGGCTACTGCGGTCCCTCGTTTCATGGATGTGTGTGCGTGCGTGTGCTGCTGCGTTTTGGTATGATGAGGAGCTGGGTCCCTGGATGCTCCAGCCGTGGGATTTGGGTGTAGAAGGCGTGACTGGCCTGTGGAACCGAGCGGCCAAAGCAACCAAGGGCGCCACCGGGGGTGTCGCCGGCAGCGACGTCGCGGCTGCAACCCCATCAGCAGCGCCTCCGCCCATCCGGGGCCTCGCGCCGAGCCGCTGCAGCACCGGCAGCTGCCACACCGGCCTGCCGCTGGGCGCCTCCGACAGCGTCCGATCCTCCGAGATCCTCGACGTCTTCACGTTCCCGCCGTCTGCCCACACGCAGATGCATGGCGGGAGCCTGCCCCATGCCATCGGCACGGAGGGGGCGCGCGTCACAGCACGCACCGAGTCCGCTAGCAGCTGCCGCCGGTACTCCCGGCAGACCTCGCACGGCTCCGCCAACCCCACGAGCCTCGGAGCACGCAGCACCGGCTGCCGCAGCGAGAACCTGGACGCCCCTGTGGAGACACAGCCGCCGGATCCGGACGCGCTGAGCCAAGGTGTGCACAGCGCAGGGATGCTGCATGGGCTGCCGTTGGCGTGCTTGGATATGCGGCAGGAGGAGGCGACCCTGTCTGCGGGCATCGACGGCAGGGAGGGGCAAGGGGCCGAGGCGGGCGCGGACCCCGGCGGGGACCTGGACGCGGAGCTTGACGAACTGAATTTGATCGTCGAGGCGGTTGCGGGCCGGGTGGCTGCGCTGCGCCGCATGCGGCAGCACCAGAAGCAGCTGCAGGGGTGAAACCAAAAACACCGCAGCAGCCGCACGGTCGGCTTGTGTGCCAGCAATTCAACGGACCAAATGCATGAACAAATGTTGACGGGGGTACATCCACACGTACAGCCCCAGGCAAACCCGAACGCGCCGGGAGGGGCCGGCAGGCAGGCCCGGGCGCTGAGGCTGTGGGTGCCGCTGCGGCAGAGTGAGGTTGGTAGAGGGGGTGATGGGCCGCGAACCATGGCCGTCCTGCTGTGCCTGGCTGCAGCGCGCCCTGAACCACCATGCTGCGCTGTGCTGTGATCTGCCGTGTGGCTCCGGCGTGAGCTGCAGCTGTGACATCCAGGCACGGTGTTTGTCCCGCTGTGGACTCGGAAGAGGATTTGAGAGTTGAATGTTTGCGACACCCTTTGAATGTAGCGCAGACTCCACAGACATGCAATTCTCCGATAGGGTAATCAGAGTCTTGATGTTTTAGGGTGCGCCCAGCTGGGTCGGAAGGGCCGCTAAGCGCTGGGGCGTAAGCAGATAGCGTCACTGGGAGCAGAGTGCTGACTGGGATGCTTCACGCAGGCAGGCACGGAAGTCCATCACCGGATCATGTTTCCTGCATGATTCAGTCAGTGGTGAAATGTCCAAGGGGAACCGCTGGTGTTGGCGAAGCAGGCCTGCTTGGTGCGGGGTCATGACGGGCACAGATATGCGCCGGGGATGGTCTGTGGAGTAAATGTTTTTGCAGTGTCGGGTGTGGCTGTGCTATATGCGATGTCCACAAGTCCCCGCCTCATAGAGTCGGAGTGCTACTGTGCTGAAGTGAGCATGTATCAATTGCCGCCAGCCACCAGTTTAGTGGCATGCTGGAGTGACAGTGTCGGATGACGACATGGCGGGAGCTCGTGTGTGCAACGCCAGTGTGGCCTAGTGAAAAGGCCGCTAATGACATGGAGTGTGTGCGTGCTGGTGCTAGGCCATCAAGCCGCTGCGTGCAAGTTACGAGGCATGCCCCAAGGGCTTGCCTGTGGTGGCGGTGTCGTGCATGAAGCGGTCCTGCGCCAAAGGAGTCAGACTGTGAAGGCACGGCTGCTGATTTGTGAATATCCCATATTTGAGGCACAAATCCCAAAGAATTTAGCTGTTTTAATTACTTGTGAATCGGGAAGATCATCGTGCATCAAATTGATGTAATGCTGGTTGACGGTTTCGATTGCAACTAATTAAACACGGGAATACATCAGTCTGACAGGGTCCCATTCATGCACCAGGTGCAGTACTTGCAATCGAGATGAGGCATGTGGTGAATCTTACAGCAAAACTCAACACTGATCTACATGGACGCTGCAGACCTCTCCCCATTGCATTTGCATATGGCTCTTTATTCTGGCTCTTTATGGCTCTTTATCCTGGCTCGTTTTGACCTCTGTACAGCATTCGGCTGTGGGCCTCCATTCCACCTCCAGCTGTGAAGCAGTGACCACTCATGCGTACCTGTGGAAATGTGGCCTACGTGCGGTTGGAGTTGAGTACACTTGCAAGACAGGCAGATCTGACGAGCATGGCACCTAATCGTGTCATCTCAGGTTGTCAAGCTTACACCAGTGGAGCACCGGCTGTGCACAGCACCAGCAGCCCATGTCCCTCTGGCTAGGAATCTGCGATCAACATCGCACGGCAGTGACTTTCAGAATTAACTCCACATAATACCATTGTTCACATGCTGTGGGGGTCACACTTTCTTTTGGGGATGGTGTGTGACAGTGCTGTTGCCTGGTCATCAGTCAGGAAATCCACTTTGCTACTCAGGCTTCTGATGAAGCTTGGCTGTAACGACTGTTTGCGATGAGTGTTCAAGTCTCGACATAGCTAGGCGTTGCTAAGTCTAAGCTCCACTGTGGTACAGAACCAACACGCAAGGGGGGTTGTGCACTCAGCTCGAGTGGGTTCAAGGGGCAGCTGGCATCAAGCCAGCTGCGTCTCTCATCACTTTCGAGTTTTGTCTACGCGAGAAAGATCAGCGATTAATACTTTCAAATTCTGTACACATAGTAACAATGTCCATATGGTCCAATGGGTGGCAGATGCTGACAAAAACCAGGCCAGACCGCTGCCTCTTCCTACAGAGCTCTGCTGCTGGTCCACACGTGCTGCTGTTGCTGCACCACCATGACCGGAAAGACACTGTTACATGCAACTTAGAACGGTGTGTCTGCGGAGGTAATCAGGCTGCAAGCCATGCATGTGCAGCACAGACTGGCCTCAAATGAAGCAGCAGTTAGGAGCTCCTCGTGGACAGTTACGACACTTCAGCCAACATATGACAAATGAACCCTGCCCAAGGCTGTAAAGCTGATCACTTTGCAATGCATGCATCCTTGTTCAATGTATGTGGAACATCTGACTTACACCCTCAAGGCTGAGTGCTACCTTTGACCCAGTCCAAATCCTACTGCTTCTTCTTTGCAGCGCCCTCGAGCATGCCACGAATTATAATTATAGCCTGTGTTGGAGAAAATACAGCAGCTTAGCTTCAACATACTGCTGGGGCTGTCGCATGTGCTGCAGCAGTGTTACCCTACCAGTGTACTGAAGATGCGAGAGCAGCGACAGCACAACTGCGCATGACCTCCGCTGGCACACCAGCAAGGCATGGTTATCTATTATTCCACTGTGCCATACAATGGCTCAAGTTCATGCAATTGAATGGTTTTGCGAAGCGCATGCTGTAAAGATGCAAGGACGATCCGAGGCTACAAACACAACAGTTCACTGCCGGGTGGAGGTCATGTAGAGAGGTCACAGAGAGGCCCGTTCCCAGCACACCACTCGCAACATGTGCACAGTAGTGACTTTCAGAAGTGAGCTACAGACAAAGTGGATGTATTGTCACTATGCAATATGTATCCTGAAACACGCAGTACAGCCAGCCAAAGCACGACGTCAAGTTTGAACATCGCTTATTTGCATTAACACGATGCTCTGACACCACACACATTACAGACCTTTGAAACAGGACAGAAAGCACAACTGACGAAACACTACACCACCACTCTGGCGCTCAATTGCTGAGCCCACACTAACCAACAGCAACCAGACAACACAACACCGTTGCGCTGCATGTGCATTATCTGGCACCAAGACCTCCTGTCGCGTGTCTCCGTCCAGCAAACACACACATGACATGCGCCCACCTACCACCACCTCCTCACCTAAATGAAAGGGTTGACCATATCACATCATGACCGACTGCATGCTTGTAACTAACACTCTATGTAGATGCATGAAACAGCTGCAAGAAGAGTCCGCTTCAAAACTGACACACACTCTGACAACACTCACTAACCAGACTCACAAAAACCAGTTGACTACACCCAGCACAGACGAGCTGAAGCCACCGACTCAGACCCACAGCAGACCACAGAGTTTTAGACACTCTCAGACACAGACTCCAACAGGCACACAGACCAAACAAGACAACACACAACCATGACAGCGCACTCCACGACATGGCTAACGCCCTGTGACTTCCACTGACTCGACACCCATCATTCTCTACAATGAAGAATGAACTCCACATAAGCACATTGACAAAGAAACTCACACAACAGGCAGCAATCGAAGAATTGTTGCAGGACCAGCCACTGCCCTGCCAGCAACTGCACCTAGGATCAAAAGTTGGCCCCTCACACCACAGCCTGACCATCCAAAGTCAGAGCAGACGTGATGCTGCATGCACCACAGCAGGGCAGCCCACCACAGAACAGATCCAGGCACACACTCGTGACAGGCAAGAGACGCGTCCCGGCATGCGGGCCAACGCCCACTCATCACAGCCCGCCAAAGTTGAACGAGGTTTGCCCGTCCGAGTTCCCGGACGTGTCCATCCCCTGGCCAGCAAAGTTGAACATGCCGGCACTGTCGACGACAGGCACCGCATTCTCATCCTCCGGCAGCACTTCGAAGAAGGTGCTGAGGATCTCAACGGCCTTGGTGCTGATCTCTTCGCTACTGTGGTTCTGCAGGTTCTCAAGCAGGTCCAGCCCGCCTGCGTCCTCGAGGATGACAGCGTATACGTTCTCGCCGTTGCTGCCTGGCAACGAGCGCAGCTTCTCTGCTGCAGCCAAGATGTTCTTCAGGCCCTCGAGCGCGACCTGCAGACAAGAGAATGTTATGAGCAAGCCACCCTCGTCGCTCTAGTCACCATTGTGCATGTTGAGAGATGCAACAGCGTGTGCTTTAGGTCCAGGCTGCCCATTGATGGGGGACAGCAATATGGGACCATTGGCAGAGAGCACACCTGTACAACTCGGGGATCCATGACTCGCAGCAGGTCACACAGTGGCGGGATGCAGCCGTACTGGACCAGCTGCTGGATCTGGCCCGGGTCGCCGCCGGACGTGGCATTGCTGATCGCCCATGCAGCCTCCCGCTTGATCTCCAGCTCCCCATTGCGAAGCAAATTGACGATTGGGTCAATGCAGCCACTGTCGATGACCGCAGCGATCTGCTCCCGGGTACCAGCGGTGATGTTGCTCACGGTCCAGCATGCCTCCTTGATGATAGATTTCTTGTGGTGCTGTGCGTTGACCAAAATGCTGTACAGCGCTGACAAGGCACTGCAGTTGATGATCGCCTGCGTCTGTTCATCAGTGCCCGTGACAATGTTTCCAACTGTACGGAGTGCAGGAACTAGCACTGTGTCCTTCTCATACGAGAGCAGCTCCACCAGGCGCAGGCAGATGTTTGCATGAATGACCGCCTGCATGATTCATCGCATGATACAGCTTGTTATACAATGCAGCAGCATGTAGGCAGCACCAGGCCTGGCTGATCGCATGCGGCCATCGACCTCAATATATCAGAAAATGCGAAAATTCAGGTTTTGAGCGTGAATCCAAACATTTATATGATTTAAATGCAACATTCGTGCAGGAGGCTTACCTGGATGCGCTCATTGGGCCCATCAGACAGGTATGAGAGAGCCCAACAAGCATCAGTCATGATCTCATCATCAACCTCACCATTCTGGGGCATGATAAGCGCCCGCAGCGTTGGGAGTGAGTGCTTGGTGATCTCGAAGTCGGGAGCAGGCTTGCCCCGGCAAAAGTTGCTCAGTGTCCACGTGGCGTTCCGCACCATGGACCGGCTGGCTTGTACCTCAGGTGACAAAAGCTGCAGCAGCGGCTGAAGCGCCCCCGCACCCAGCACCATGTCTGCAAATCATCATATTGGTTTGCAACGACGGATGCAAAGGCTTGAGCCCAGTTTGCTGTGCATGGCCGATACTTGCACCACTCGAGTGTGCTTTGGCCAGATAGGCACTTGATTCCGTCTTCAGGTAGCCATTATAAAGGTCACTTGCATGCCGGTACACGCACCTCGTGTTGTCGGATGATCTCCAGCAATATTCCCCAGCGCCCATACGGCTTGCTCCCGGACCTCTTCAGAAGGTGACATGAGTATGCGAACAAAAATAGGAATGGCTCCACATTCGATGACATATCGAGTGTGCTGTGTTGTTCCTGAAGCAATCTGCAAAGAGCAATCGTCAGCAACGACTTGGCATGCAGCTTGCAGCGGCAACAGACCACTGCGCCTGGGAATCGGTGCTGTGAAAATCGCACATTTGTCAATGCCCAGGCAGCCTCGAACTGCAACTTCTGATTCTGGTCATATCCGAGAAAATCCACGAGTCGCCGCACGACGTTTGGCTGTCGGACCACTTCTTCGATGGGCGGCCTCTTCTCAATCGACAGCAATTTCCGGAAATACGACGTCGCCTCCAATTGCTGTTCCATATCAGATGACATGAGCTTTGCGACCTACAGGAAAACGGATTTTTCTTCATAGCTGAGCAGAGAGTTGGTGAGAGATCAGCGATGAGCGATCGTGACTGGCAAAACAAAGATTCACTGCACAACGCCAGCATTAAATCACGCAGTATACCACCGAAGATGATTCCGAGACATGACGTGATTCAGAGTCAGGCCTATGAGCTAGATCGTGAAGAAAGCGAGATCACTACAAACACCTCGATAGATGCCATGCCACAACAACAGCATGATGGTCCCGGTATGGCAAGCACAAAAGTGTCGAGTCAATAACAGTACAACTTCGTGTTGCGGCAGGTCCTGACAGACATATCAGGTTTACATGTTCTTCGACAGTCGTCACCTCCATAGACGGCACATGAAGGAGCTCCCGGTGGTACACACATGACCGCTGATATCAACAGATTGTTTCTGGGAAGTTCGCGTACATTGCCGGACAAATCTTCCAGACTGCGCGCAGCTCCACCGACATTGCTGTCTTGAGCAAACAACATATTCTGCGCTGGATCATCCGACTCCACTCTCCTTCGATGATTCAGCCTTTCCTCTCGAGCATTGGCACGGGCGTTAACGATGTTGCTCTTCCTGTCTCGCCGTCCACGGTCGGGATCGATGCCGAGCAGTGCCGCTTGACGACGAGCGTTCATGTTTGTTGCAGCAATCGCCCACACCCAACAATGTAGCTTAATGTATTCGGGATCTGCTGTATATTTGATGACCGTTACCTCACGGCGCGACTACAAAGTCTAAAACACAGACGGCGGGGTGATGGTTGAGAAACACCAAATTGGCAGCGATCAGAGTAGAGAAAGGAGTGGGCATCTCCAACTATCTTATGGCGAAAGCGTCTATGCAAGGTTCTTCGGAGTACGGTCACACATCTCCATGTTAGGCGGTAGTACCCCGATATCATCGTCAACCGGTCGTTGCCTTCGCGAAGCTTCAAACACGACAAGCTTTTTGGCGAGCTTGGCCACGGTACATGCTGACATTGGTGATGTGCGAAGATTCTCACTTAATTCTTGGATGTGCTGCTGTTCACTGCTGCGTAGAGCGATGAGCTTTGTGTATGATGAGGAGCGAGGTCCACGCCTGTCAGAGAAAAGGTGCAGCATGGAACTCCATTCGAACTCAGTCACATTGAGAAAAAGCACAAGCTCAAAGCATGGGCACCCTAAATAGCTATGCGGTCGGGGCGCTGCTTTTGTTTTTGTCGTTGACCCGCGCGCGCTGGTTAACACTAATCGCGGCAGTTGCTTGCACTAGACCGCACATTGTGTGGATTGCGCCATCACTGCTCGAGGATGGCACTGAGTGTTGCCGAAGTGGGCTTGCCTAGAGATGCGCGACAGGCTCAGAAGTTCGAGAACACGGACGCACCGATTGCGGGCAGAGATTTGAAACGAGCATTGCGTATGATCAAGGTCACAATGCATACGCACGTTTTGTCTGCAGAATATACAAGCAGATGCGCTTTCAGATGTGTGAGAACTGTTTGAGCGTGTTGTCAAATTCGCGGGCTGTGGCGCCAAACCGTGCGAGTAGGTGATGCAGGCGCTGTTGCACGACGGGAATGAGCTTGCGAAATGTGTATCAATATCTGCGTGTTCCGTGACGCCTTGTTAGGTTCGTCTTCTGACGCAGGATCGCTCCAGCTTGCTGCGTGAGATTCGCATGGCCCTTCGGACAGCTTTGACTGCAGTCCTGGCACATTTGCGTGTGGCATCCGCCTTCATACCAAGTCGATCGCTTCAACGGCACATGAACACGGCATCCCACAACAATGGCCGGTGCATAGCATAGACCGTGCTGCCCCGTGTGCCAGCTGGATCAGTGCTCGTGGGCCGGAGGGCAGCACAGAGGGCAGCACACTATCAGCATGGGCTACATGGTCACGACCAACACAGTAGGCTGTTGACAAAGAATTGTCAGAATTATCGCTATGACCTGACAGATGCGATGGTGTACGGGAATCATGCAGATGATCTCCGAATTGCTGTGTTCAGCATGCTCTTCCGGGGAGTTGTGCTTGACGATATGCGTCAGAGGCCATTTCCTCTGCCCTCTGGCGCATGGTCATGCACATGAACAGCTATACGACTTGTAGATGCAGGCTGCCATGGATGCAGGTGCACGTGCGATGCCAGCGAACGCACTCAACCTACAGAGTCACCAGCTACAGGCACATAACTATCAACACGCTGGCAGCAGAGCGTGCCTTGATCCATCATGAAGTCCCAGCCCCAGCTGCACTGCAACAAGCGCAGTTCAGGCGCTACTTGGCAGTCGGCACCCTGGCACTGCACATGCATGCATAGGTCACAGGTAGGTAGCAAAGACAGCGACGTGCCTGGTCCAGCCCCTGGAGGCTGCAGACAGGTCGGCACTTCTGTGACCGCACATGCTCAGTGCTGCGTGCCTCTCTGCCTCCTTCCTCGCAACACTGCTTGCCCAGTGTCACATGTGGCCTATGGCCACACAGCTCAGCCCATCACAATGTGCACACGATGCGGCCTGTGCATCTGATACACATGGCGTATGTTCCCATCGCTTCCCAGTTGTCATGTACATGATGATACACGAACTAACATGCGTGGTTCACCTGCCCGATCTCCCCGCCCCAAGCAGACGTCACGGCACATTTTGGTACTGTGGCACCCAGGTGATGTGGCCGCTATACCACTGGTTTGCCACAGGTACCCACCCAGTCGTGCACAGACTAGGTGGCTGCTAGGTGCAAGGGTGGCACCCGTAGTGTGTGGCATGCTCGCGTGCTTGTCCTTAGAGGAATACGTGGCAATCCAGTGGTATAGCGGCCATATCACTCGATGGCCACACGTAGGACACTAGCTGTGGCATTCAGCTTCACCCGGAATCTCGGACGTCCGTACATTTGCTGTTCTAAGTTGCGACATGACGAGCCTTTTGTCAGCCTGCTCGTTGTTTCTGCGGTACTACCTGCCTCTTCAACTTTGCCCTGATATCACACACTGTGTGGCGGTGTGTGCGTGTGTTCCAAGGACAAAGCAAGCAAGGCAGGTAGCGCCGCGAGCAACAACCAGGGGACCCGCACACCCACGCAATCAGCCACACGCAGCACACACCAACACACCCGCGCAGCACCCGCGCCGGCCACAGCCACACAGCCATGTGTGGCTGTGTGGCCACACACGCCCACGCCCACACACCCACCCCCACCCAGCATGCGTGTGTGGGTGCATGTAACTGTCTGTGAGCGGGTGCCTGTTGTGGCGGCGCAGTGCCGGGAGTGGGCTTGCTTGCTGGCTTGAGATGCTTTTCTCAAGGCACAGTCAATTGAGACATCTTGGTAGTGGCGATGGCACCTGCTGCCAGCACAGAGGCCTAGGCCTCTAGCTGGGCCAATAGCATGACTTGCGTGCTCCGCATGGTGCAAGGACATTGAACGCGACGGCACACACTATATTGTGCCCGACATCATGCACACCATATATAGCGCCACGCAGCCTGGCAGGCATCATCACATGCACCCGATCGGGTGCATGCGTGAGTGGATCCTGGTTGGTTTTCATTCAGTTTTCATTCATTCTTTTCATTCGCATATAAATGAAAACGTCCACATGTAGGAACTGCATGTAGGAACTGCATGCAGGAACTGCTCAACAACTTAGAAGGTTTGGACATGATTTCAAGCTTGTGTATGATGTTCAGGACAACGCTGTGCATTGCTAGCTGTTGCGTTGGTTGTGCATATCTCAACTACAAGCCTACACGCCTGCATAGATTGTGGCCGGTGTTTGGATGCATGGATGAAAATCTATGCAACTAGCGTTTGTGCAGCGAAGCACTCTCTGACAGCAGTGGTATCTTGGATCCAAGCGTCCCCTTAATTAAGCGTGAACTATCGACTTGTCGGGGCCCCGCGGGACCCCGCGCGGCCGCAGGCGCTCTACCGCGTTCTGCGAAGCACCATGCATGTGCGCTGCGGGTGCCAAAATCGAGACGCTCGCCTGGCCGCTGTTCAATATGGCACGACCCGGGCGACGGACTCATCACCGGGTTCACATGTTCGCGATCTCTCAATTTGGAAATGCGCAGTTTGTTGCTACAGTTTGCATAGTTCGAAAGGTGGCTGCATCGGCTTGACGTTCCGCGAGATATATGCGGTGAACATTCGTTGCACCAGTGCTCATTCTCATCTTAACCTGTACATTTTCGATCATTTGTTGAAGTTCATCATCCAGTTGTTCGTTGACGCCTTCCTCGTGAGGTGTGCGCAGCGACCATGCAAGCAGAAGCAGGCATGTCTGACCTCGCGAGCATTGGCGAGAAAGCTCCAATCAGGCCGGACGCGGATCAAACTGACAAATATCGGGTGCGACTTCGCTTGAATCATGCAAGGCCTTGCCTGCCCCGGCGCAACAGGTCAGCTCGGCGCCGGTGATACCGCGCTTGCGAGGCCGATCTAGGTACCACACAGTGACCTATTGAAGAGACCCAGTTGCATATGCTGTAGGCTGCATGCTGCTTGTGCACAGACCACATTCCATGAAGTTCTGGCGCATTCGCATTTAGCCGACTCGCAGAATTTCGGATCGAGTTCGCACATCCATGCTTGCCAGAGTCATTTCCGAGAGGCCTTGATGTCCATCATGGGGCACGTCGAGCTGGTGCATGTCCGTTGAATGATCAGTCCCTGCACGCATGCGCGATGTGCTGCTGGCTCGCCTGCATTTTCCTTGGTCTGCATTGAGGCCGGGCCCCGCTGCTGTATGCGCAAGCAACTGCTGTGAGTGTCAGGTAAATTCGCCCTGGGCGTTCTTTCGTCGCTGTGAGTGCCGCGATGTTCTCTCACGGTTGAGCGATTGTACATGTACGCCTCGTCAGCATGCAGCTGGTGCAGCCAGACGTCATTCCACGCCGGCCATCAACCTCATAATGGCCCACAGCCAACATCATAGCAGTAGGACGCAATTATTGACAAACTTCAACATGATTTTTGCCCGTCTGCGACTTGCGAGCGCGTCATATTGCTCGTCGATTCCAGTGCCGTTGTGGCGAGCCACTGCTTAGCGCGCTTGCTGCAGAGGGCTATACACGCAGCATGCGGCATTAGCATATTTTTCATCGTGCTCATCTGTGATCGATTCTGGGCTGCCGACTCAGCTGTCTATCTGGGCACGAGCGAGAGCTGCGACAATTGCCTTGGGCCACCTCAGGCATCTGCATGCCGCGTCAATGCCACCGTCGTCGGACCGAGCTATAATTTGTGCGACCCGCCACGGTCGCTACCATGTGCAAGGCATCCGTTTCCCACCGGCATGTCCAATGCCGTCATGCAGCACAGCACAGTAGCTCTGCCGCCACGTTTGGTCACCTCACAGCACCGCTGCCAGGCACAAAGGCAAAGTCGCAACCTGGCAATGCAATCAACCCACACCCAGTCATGTGGCTGACTCGGTCACTCCACATGCGCGAAGTTGCCAGTGCCCCGACCAGCACAGTCAATACTGCAAGCGCAAGCTCTCCGTCGAGTCCGCTGCTTCTGGCAGCATGCTCAAACCCGAGCTCCAGAAAAATCCCGCTCACAGAGTCACGCGTACAAAGCCAGATGTAACGTGGATCTGTATGTTATGATCTCTACAGTAGCCAGCTGCAGCATCACACGGCCCAACTCCACGCCATTGCCCCGCTCCCCACCTCACATGCATGCACACTTTGCGCACACGTGATCCGGCCTGACCCCTGGCACTACGCTTGCAGACCCCTCACACAGCCGCGCCGACCCTAACCCGCACCTCCCTCGCCGCCGGCCCCCTAGCCCGCGTGTCCGCGGCCCCATCCAACGGTACCACCTCGCCGGCCGTGTCCGCCGGCCACAACAGCCTCGTGCGCGTGTCCGCCGCCGCATACCCGAAGCTGGCGCGCGCCAGCCAGGCCGGCATCGCGCGCAACAGCGTCATCGGCGCCGGCAGCGGCGGCCTCACCCGCAGCTCGGTCGTGAAGGGGCTTGAGGAATCGAGGAACCGACCGGATGCACGGGAGAGCCTGGGCATCGAGCTGGAAATCGTCGACGTGACGACTGGGAAGCTCGCGGTGTACAAGAATGACGGAGAGCGCTTCCCGGGGTCAAAGTACACGCTCAAGCTGACACAGGCACCCCCCCCCCCATCGGCTGGATCCTGTGTGAGCGCCGCGGTGCTGCCGACACCTGCATGCCTTCCTCTGTTGAGCGCAGCATCTGAGACGCCATGTCTTGCGGAGCCGCTTCCTGCGGCCTATTGTGTGTGCTGTGCGTGATCGGGGGTGCCGAGGTGACGGCTCACATGGCGGTGCGGCGCGATGCGTCGGCCGGCCTCGAGTGTGCTTTTGTTTCATCAGGGTTTCTGCTGCGCTGGCCCTCTAGCCACACCGACATTGCCATCCCCTCGCCGCCATGCCGGCGGTGCTGTTCCCCGCCGGCCCGCGATCCCGTCAGCGCCTGGGACTTGTGCTGAGTTCCAAACCCCTGTGTTGCAGGGGTCCACTCGGTGTGTGATGTTCTGCTATGCACAGCGCATGTGCGTGAGCCCACGGTTGCACCCACACTGCATGCATGCCTGCAGGGCCACGACTACCGCTTCTCCGTCACCGTCGAGGACGGCATCGCGCTGGATGACAGCACCATCATCTTCACGTACCTCAACGCCTCCGGCAGCCTGCTGAAGCAGCCTGTGGAGTGCGCGCGGAAGTCAAAGACGTACAGCGGCGTGTGGAAGTGCTCGTCGGCGCCGAGCGCCAAGGGCGGGCGCACCCACGTCGAGCTCTCGATGAAGTTCGCTGACTTTCCAGTCGCGACGCTGAAGCTCAACGCCAAGATCTACACGCCGAGCAAGGGCACCAGCGGCAGCAGCCTCAAGTCAGTGATCGTAAAGTTCGGTGCCGCTAGCGGCTCGGCGAGCATCAAGAAGGAGCAGTGGATTGCGGAGTGAAGCTGCGGCGATATGTGTGTGTGTGTGTGAGGCTGTGCGTCGTCCATGCATGGTGCGCATGCATGCAGCCGACCAGATCGTGTGGTCCGACAGGCGAGAGTACACGCCGCGTCCACCAGTGGTCACATTGGGGGAAAGCTGCGGCCGATCGCGGAGATCAGAATCGTGCAGAAGCGGGATGGTGCGGGGGTGGCAGCCTGTGTGGCTGGAGGTATTGTCAAGGGGTGGTTGCTACGATGCAACGGCAAGCGCATGGCAGGACGTTGCTGAGGCGGTCGACATTGGTGTGTTGGCATGAACCCCCGCGGTTCTGTGGAACCGGTGAGGGCCATCTGGTTGTGTAGCTTCATCTGTGCTGGAGGGCACAGCAGTGTGCTGTTAGTTCTCTGGCGATGTATGTGTTAAAAGATGTTAGGGGAGAGCTCTGTAGCTGTAGATACAGAAAATGATGTAGGCTTTGGGGTGTCAGCGCGCGAACGACTCGGCCGTCTGCTGCAACCAGTTGCCCACAACTCGCGTACAGCGAAGGAAGGGTGATGCCACATCCCACCACCCTGCCTGAGCTTCTGTCTGTATCTGACGTACGGCGTGTGCTGCGCCCAAGTAAACAGCAAGCACTCCTGCCTTTGAAGCAGTGTCCCAGGAGGGTGTTGAAGCTCGCCTCCTGTGGGGACAGAAGACGGGAAAACTCAGGCCAGTTGTTATACCACGTTGAGCAAGAGGCGGAATGGCCACACAAAATGACGTTGCCAATGAGGTCTCCTCATACCACATGCTTCGAGACATCTCTGAAGGTGATGATGATGTGTGCATCAATGAAGCACTTCAGCAGCACGACCAGGGCTGCATCAACGTCGGCGCTGGGCAGCTCACTTCAGCTCCTCACTCATGTCACACAGTGTATGCTGATCATTACACAACCATGCTCTCAATTTGCGCATGCAAGCGGATCCTGCAGGCACACGGATAACACGGTCGCCCCTCTGCCCAGAAAAGAAAGCTGCAAAATCTGAGATCACGGGATGGACCATCAAGTCCCGTCAAACTGACCCGGCCGTGTCTCACAAGCCACTCAGATCGCCCCCCGCATCAGACACTACTGCCTCTAGCCGTCTCGGAACCGCTTCCAGTGCGTTCAACAGCGCACTCACAGCCACTCCACACCCGCCTACTCTCAGCATCACAGGCTAAAGCCCGGCCTCACCCAAAGCCATAGAAGAACCCCTCTGGGTCTCTCTCCTCCTCCCCCGTCCGACCGCCCTGCTGCCGCCTTCCCCGCCGCCGCTCACCGTCGCCGCCAGACCGCGCCGAGCCGGACAGCGACTGCCGAATGCCCTTGTAGATGAGCCCAAGGCCGCCGCCGACGAGTGACACGAGCAGCCACGAGACAAAGCGCGAGAGGCGCGAGAGCAGGCGCGTCAGCAGCGGCGCGACGACGTCGCCGATCTCCATCGCCGTTGAGAGCCGCGCCTGCCACGCGGAGAACTGGTTAAGCTCACGCGCTCGCCGCACGTACAGCCGCCGTGTGATGAGCCGGTGGCCCTCCTGGACACCCTGCAGCGTGTACCTGCATGCATGCATGTGTGGTGCATGGAGGCGGCCGGCACAGCGGGCTGCACCGCCATGCATGCAATGCACTGTCCCGGGTTTCCAGCCCAATTGCCGGGATGACATTGCACAGTTGCGCAGCAGAGCTGCCACCCCTCCCTCCGGCGCCCGTGCTACACAGCAAGCAGATGTGCAGGATGAACTGGCAAGAGCGCGTGCTGCAGCCTAGACGGCCATCACAAGCATGGCGCCCCCTGCATGTCCCCAGAATCATTCAGGTCTCGAGGAAGGCGTGAGGAAGGCACACCGGTCCTCGTACACGTCCCTGACGCATCCGTACGTCCGCCGCAGGCCCGCCGCCATCACCACGTGGTTCCGGAAGCGCTCGAGCTCGCGCGTCGTGCCGAGCCGTGGGTCCAGCAGCGCCGGCACCGACACCTCCTCAAACACGCGCCCCTCCGCCCCTCCCGCCACCCCGGTGGGTCCCCCATTCGTCGCGCCGCTGCCCAAGCGCCCCCCGCCATCGGCCGCTCCCGCCCCCGCCCACTTCGCGTCCGTGCCAAGGCTGCCACTTCGCACGTCGGACATGTACACCGCCGCCACGGCCTCAGCAACACACAGCGCCATATCCTGCAGTAGCGCCGGCAGATTGCGCAGGACCTTGCGCGGCGGAGGCCCCCCCGCCGCCGCCTCGCCCGGCTGCCGGCACATGATCATGCAGCGTATCAACATCGTGTGCGCCGTGGCCTTGCCGCTGTTGATGCCCGGTAGCGCGGCGCCGCCGTCCGCGGAGCGCCAGCTGGCGCCGGAGTCCCGTCCACTGCGCCCACTACCGTGCTTGCTGTCACCGCTGCTGGCCTGCGGCCGCAGCACGTCCGCGCCGGCCGCAGCGCACGCCTCCCCCGCCGTCTGCAGGGACTCCTGTAGCCACGCTGCGGTGGCGTGCGCAGTGCCGGCGCTGTCTAGGGCAGCCGGGGAGCCCGCCGGGCGGAGGGCCTCACTCGGTGCGCCTGCAAACCCACCCACCAGCCTTGTCGCCCATGCCATGCTTGCAGTCCAGCATGACCGCACGGCAGTGCCTGCCGGCCGCTCATTATCATGCATGGACGTCACGGCGACAGTGACCGCAATTCCGTGGATGCTTGAGATGAGTGCACATGAGCCAGACGAGGTGGCTGTCTTGGCCCATGGACGCAGGTTCTGCGGCTGCGAATGATCGAATGTATGGAGTATGCAGCTCTCCAGGAGCCTCAAATCAACCTCACGGTGCGCAACGAGCACTTGCTCGAGCGGCAGCACAGATTATATTCGTGGGAGCAGCAACACAAGCGCACCGGCGGCTGCCGCTTGCGCGGCCACTTGGAACGAGTCCAGCTCTTCACGGAGAGCCTCCAGTGCCGCCGCCGTGGCCTGCAAGAGCTCTGATGGCACGTAGCCGAGGCTAGAGGCGCACGTGTTGCATGCAGCTGCGGCCACGGCTGCCACGGCTGTTGCCTCGAGCACACTCGCGGGTGCAGCTGCGAGGGATGCTGGAGCCTGGCAGAGGAGCTGCTGCAGGGACTGCATGGAGGCTGTGATGATGGCAGCACGGCCCTGCTTGTGCAGCCCTTGCAGGTGCCACTGAGGCAGCCACGATAACCTGCACAGGTTTGCAGGTGTTGCTGGCAGGAGTGCTTGCGCTTTCCTGGTCGTCTCGAGCACTCACGCCATTGCTCAGCACATACTCCAAGAGTGACAAGCACTGTACTGTGCAGTAAATGAAAGAAATTCGGGGTGAGAATGTACGCGAATGGTGGTTGGATGACGTAGTTCAAGCGATATCTTACACGATCTGACATTGGTGGGAGCGCACTCCTGTTGAGCGGGCTTGGGAGGCTTCGGCTGCCCAGGGCCAGCCTGTAGAAGGCCAGAGCGAGCAACTTGCCAGATGTCATTGTCACGAACGTCCTTCGGATCGCCAATTGTTTGGATGCTTTGGGCAGCTTTACTCCCCGCATCAGCTTTCTCGCCGCCCCCGTTTGGTGGTGAACCACTGGGGACTGAATTGTTGGAATTGGAGCTACCTGCCGCTGCAGAGACGATCCCACCGCTACTGTGCTTCTGGGACTGCCACGCCAAGTTGCAGATGACGAATGTCACAAAGCTGGACGCAAGGGCAGCGTATACTGACCGGTCAACAGCCAAGAATGCTGCGGCTGTGTCACTGGGCAGACACGGAAGAGAGGATTCAGATACACGTGAATTCTGCTGTAGCAATTGCTGCACATAATTTGCCGTCTGTCCCGTGCCTTGTTGTGCTGTTTGCCTGCAACTGTTCTTACTGCATTTCTTTGAGCCAACCAGCTGCGGAAAACGGATTCATTGTAGCCCCCAGTTCCAGCAAAAGTGCTAAACTCTATGTACTTCACCACCTGCCACTGAGTATCAACAGAAAACAAGCATCTATGTTGGTCAGAAGATCCGGTGTGACCACACAGTGGATGCATCGAGGTAGTTCACGCACTCAAAAAAAAAACAGCAAAACAAAAAGATTCGTCTGAAAGCAATTGATGCAGTCTGTGTCGGTGGCAGTGCTTACCTTGCGCGTGTTGGCGCTGCCTGGCAATGGCAACCGCGCGAGCCTGCGGTGCCGCTGGCACCTGCCTGCGATCTGCTGTGATGCGCCTGCATGTATGTTTTGCACCAACAAATAATCGAGGAACAATTTACATTCGCCAAGTATGTTCTGAATCGTCAGATGTATCGAAATTTGTAGTATTCACAGCCTCGGCCGCGCACAGCTTGTTGGCCAACATACGTAGCTTGCCTGCGCCACCCTGAATCTGCGAAGGTTGTGAGCGAAATTGCGACGCCATGCTGTCGAGAACAAACGTTTCCGTGGTTTTCGAGGCATCCTCCGGGGTTCCTGTGGAGCACGTCCGGCACAGTGCATGGCATCAGCAGTCAAGCTTGCTGCATTGTGCGGCCTACATCTGCATGAACCAAGACAACCAGCCAGGTACCACCGCACGACGCAAACGACGGAGCATCACCAGCACTCAACACACAATAAGCCGCCTTTTGAGCTGTTAGCGCCTACTTCCCTGAGTCTCCACATTGCTGCTCTGCCTGGTGAGCCAATTGCGAGGCTGCATGCATAGTCCAGTGCTGCAGTCCATGGACCCAAGAGCCATGCCTGTCAAGCAGCCACAAGGATGCCTGTGCTTTCCTGTGTGCGAGACTTCATCCCCTGTGACGTCTAAGACATTTATTCTCCATGCATGTGCTTTCTGGCGTTCTTACATGACTGCATGCTAATTTGACAGTCATGTTGTGCACAAGAATTCTTTAAAGACCCGTCTCCTGAAGAACCACATCATTCAGTATATGTATAAGGCACAGTGCTCAGGACGCTGCACGAGAATTGCAGAGCAGAAGTTGGGCTTGCTGCCTGACCCTATGATTATTGTGCAGCAGGTGCCAGCTTGTTGCATGCCTGACAGCGCAGTGATGCACCTGATGAGCGGGCTCCAGGTGCTCCAGCATACAGCGAGTCCACCAGGGGCACCAGGCCCTGTCGCCACCCCGCTCAATGAGTGATCAGCTCGCAGGAAGCGTTCGCGACATCCCTATTGTGAAACGTCGTAACACTGCGCTGTTACGCGGATAAAAACCTGCCAACGTACACGATGCACTTGCACCATACTCTGTGGAGTCACATCGCACTGTGCGCGTGACGTCCCTTGAGACCTGAATCGTGTAAACGTTTTGGAATTTTGTTGTTCGTTGTCAGCCTGGCTGGAACTCTTTGTCTATGCCAAGCATTCGGCTGCACGAGACTGGGGAGCGCGGCCACGATGACCTTGCAGGAGCTGCTTGCTGGACTGCGAAGAAAGAGTTGTACACGGCAAGCGACGGTGGGGTGGTAAAGAAATGGAATGTCAAGGGTGACTGTTTGCTGAAGGTGGGGGCCTCGTATTTATTCTGCTGCGCAGCGAGACTCAGTCCGACCCAGAGGAGGAGATGAACTGCCAATGTTCTGCAGACAGAACCGGGCGCATCAGACACCCAATTCTCAATTACATGTCTGCATACACCTGCAAGGGAGTCAGTAGTACATTCAATAGCCGCTGCTTGCACAGATGGATGTCTACGCCTGCTGACACCATCTGGGAAGGTAGAAAAATGTACCAAATCTGCTCATGCGGGAGCGGTGATCCGTGTTTGCTGGAATCATTCCGGTACAGCTCTCGCATCGGGGGGCGAAGATGGCGTCGTCAAGACATGGAGTGCAACAGGGATGATCCGCGCGACAATTGCCCATGAGGACAAACCCATCTATGGCCTGTCGTGGAGTCCTGAAGATTCAATGGTAAACCCTCAATACCAACTTTCGATAATGACCAAGTTCTGCCACAGTCGTGTGAAGCAGATACGTCTTTTTTGCTGTGGGCTGGAGGGTCATGCCTCGCCCTGCTTGTCAACAATGGTAGCCATCATATCAAGGTGCAGGTCGCTTACGCAGCGGGGCCGTACGTATGTGTTGAGCCAACTGAGAGTGCTGTATCTAAGCCTTTGAAGTGGTTGGCTCTGGAGGAGAATGCAGCAAGGGCTGGAGCTGTCGTGCTTGCAGTGGACTGGAGCACCATTCATCGGCATCTTGTGACAGCCGGTGAAGATTGCAGGTGTGACACCGAAATTCAGTGCGCTTGTACTCACATCGATAACTCCGACTTTGCTTGCTTTTACCAGGTCTGATAGCGTGAGCCTCAGCACATCTGCATCCCTCGGACTGCTTCCGATCTGCCATATAAGTCCAATCAGGCATAGTATGCATATTCAATTAGCGCCGAAACACATCGTACCATTTGAAATGCCCAGGTTGGCTGCAGGTGAGGGCATGGGCTGCACACTTGCTCTGCTAGCCGCCTCTGGGATAGCAGTGTGGCTGAGTATCACTTTGAGTTTATTTCATGCAGATATGCAGTTTGGGACGACAATGGTATCCTGCTCTTCAGATCAAGCAGCCTTGGCACAGTGCCGACAGCAGTGGCTTGGAGGCCTCAGGGTGACTCGTTTCTTGTGGGAACTCACAATCAGATTGTCCTTTGCGATGCTGCAGGCTGGCAGGCTGCGCAGCAGAGTCATACGTCTGGTGGCGCTCATGCGATGGCATGGGCACCAGGGGGAATGATGTGTGGCATTGCCACAGGCAGCGGAGCAGTGCTGCTCTCAAACGTTCTGGATTTGGACCTACAGAACGGCTCAATTCAGGCATGTCAGCATTTGTCCACTGTTGGACTTTCCACCGGTGATTGTCGGTCACATGGAACCACAGTACATGCTCTTGGATCTGCTCTGCAGCCTTGTACATACCGTGAGGTGTCTGATGATAGTCTGCATCTCTTGCTGTGCATTGATTCCGGAGTTTGAGTAGAGTGATCTAGCAAGAACTTGCGCTCGATGGGACCTGTTTCTAGCATAACGTTGAGCAAAAATGCCACAACTTCTGCGCTCCGATATAGAGTTCTCTGTTGTGTCACGTGGTCATGCCATTGGCACATAGCTTCACAGTTGATCCGATCCTTTCGTCGGGGCAATATCAGATATAAACGTGATTGTCCAATTTATGCCATGGTGCGCCCATCGACCTTCACTGGCGGATTGGCTACATGGCCTGGCATATGCGTTCAGGCGATGCTCAGGGACACAAACACAGTGGAAGTTCTGGACATGGCATCTGGAACATCGGACAGTCTGGACTTCAGTGAACAGGTGGACGCATTCTCCATGGGGCACAGCCGCCTGGTGGTTGCTACTGGGCGGCAGGCGAGGGTCTACACCATCAGTAGTACCAGTGGAGCAACACTCACCCCGGCAGCGACCGTGGACATGAGCGATATGCTCCTTGACATCAAGCTCGCAGCCCGCTGCTTCCTGCTGCTGCTGGCAACGTCAGGGCCGCAGGTGTGTGGACTGTGGCCACCGCTGCTGCACGCTTCCCGGGCCACAAAATGGTCTACTTGTGCACCACAATACCAAGGCGAAGCACCTCTCGGTCAGCTCACCTCAGGCAGTGCCTGTGGTGCAGTCCTGATGCCACCAGCGATCTGCATGCCCGTGATGAACATGGAACAAGCGGCCAGTCCAAAACTGGCTCTAGGACGCAGGGTAATCACATTTGGTCAAGCCACATGTCCCAACAGCCACGCGGGATGATCAGATCGATTGCTGCAGCTCCGGCCCATCGCCTATTGGAACTTCCTGATAGCATACTCTGCCACCGAGGCTCACAGATGGCATGGTATTACGTGCTGTGCAAATCAGTATACGCTCACCAGCATCCAGCTGCCATAGACAGCACTTCAGCTGCAGCAATGCTACAACATTCTTGGTTGCTGCTGCAGGTATATGACTATCATGGCAAGCTCCTGTGCACACCAAAGGTGGAGGGCATCCCTCTGGACACGCTCGCGCCGCCGATGGTGGCGCTGTCCAGCGACATCCTCGCCCTGCTGCACCCCGCCACACGCACAAGTGTTCACTTTTTCCACGTTGCCGGCGGCCACGCCACAGCAGAGGCGCTGCGCATTCGCCGGGACGACGACTCCCGGCGCCTCGTCAGCGATGGCAACGTCGCTGTGATGGACATCACCAGCATTGCGCTCTCGCAGACCGGTTCACAGGTTCGGCCTGCCGCGTGAACAGGGTGGCATGCCGTGCTGCAGCGCACCCACTTTGGCTCCACCTACCGGGGCGCCCAGTTGAAGGCTGTGGGTGGGCAGGTGTACATGTATCGCACATGCTCATTCACATGATTGATCAAAGCACACAATTAAGTAGCCATTCTCAGATGTCACTGAACTTCGCAGTCACAGATATTCTGCTAAAGCAAACAGCATGGCATCTTGTTGTGCCTGTGCAATCCATTCTATGCCCCTTGTACCCTCCCATTCCACTTAGCACCAATGGCAAACAGGGATGCATTAGAGACCGTCTTTGAGCTCCTTTACTTTTCAGCTTTACGAGTGTGTGTTGTCCACGACTGTGCATACAAGCGTTTCCAAGAATGCAGTCATAAACGTTCACTGTCCTCCATGCCCCATGCGAATTGCGGGAGTCCATTTAGTGGCGACATGGTGCTCACTGTTGCCCGTTATCTGTGTCCCGCCCCGGATGATCCATGGTACACCACCAGGCCCTGATGCAGGCCGACCGGCTGCTAGTGTTCGTGGACAGCAACGCGGACCTCTACGTGTGCTCTGCACTCACGCCGGTGCCCGTGAAGCTTGCGGGCAGCGTGACGTCATACGCATGGAACGACTCCGCCGACATCCTCGCCGCCGCCTCCGACGGCCACCTGCTGCTATGGTACTGCCCCGAGGCGGCGATTGGGTCGCGGGACCTCGTGGAGCTGACGCAGGAGCGCCGGGCGGTGCCGCTCGGGCCGGCGCCGACAATCGCGGCGTTCTCGGGGCCCGCGATTACGGTCCGCCAGAGCGACGGCACGCGCGTCGCCGCGGCGGCAAACTCCCACGCCATCAAGCTCTACTCGCTGATTCAGCACGGCCGGTGTGAGCACGCTGCGGGTATCTCATGTGTCGGGCGAGCTTATATTTGTGGTGGCCTTCGATACCTGTGGGTTTGTGTGATAATCACCCGTATGCCAGAGCGAGTGCATCTGCCCGCCGGACTGCTGTTGGAACATGGCAGTCAACCAGCTGCAGCAGTACAGGCTGTTGAACGTCCATGGAACAAAAACAATGGTGATGACGTGTAGATCAACATGGGCTGGCACCGACTGAGCCAGAGCGAAATGGACAACGTTTGACACGGTCATGCAGCGGCCAGATGACCTTCTTCAGGCATGACCTGATGGGGTGCCGTGCCTGCAGGTGGGATGCTGCACTGCAGCTGTGCCGCTTCCTGAAGCTGCCCATGCTGTGGGCATGCCTGGCAGCTGCCGCCATGAAAGGAAGCCACCTTGAGCATGCCACAGCTGCTTTTGCAGCGATTGACCAGGTGTGGGCAAGGAGAGCATGGCCAAAACCCACCTGCCTGACAACAGTGTCTAGAGCACAGGAGTACTGCATACTTACCCAACACTCACTCCATCTGCATCCTTTCAGAACGGGAAACTTGGGGGACAGTTTGTATCCATGAAGAAACAGCACTGCTCTCGCCTTCGCATGTAGAATCTGCTTGGAGTCATTGTCGACACCAAGCGTGGCCACGGGACATGTCTAGGGGCTGCAACACAACAGCAACAGGTAGCTGCGGTGCGTCCAGGTAGACAAAGTGGTGTACTTGCGGAACGTTCAAGCCATTCCGAACCACCACGGCCGCCGAGCAGAGCTGTTGCTGCTTCAAGGCAAGCATGCTGCTGCGGAGGATGCTCTACTGAGCAACAGGCTGGTCTGGGCTGCAATCGATCTGAATTTGCGGTTGTATAATTGGGAAAGAGCTCTATCGATAGCGGAACAATCTGAAGAGGCTCTACATGTGCAAAACGTGCTGTGGCACAGGTACGCCTTCAGCAGAGCGGCCAGCAGTCACACCACCCCACAATACAATCTAACCTTCACAGCAGTAGCCAGGCCAGCAAAATTTTCATGATGCAGAGCTCGCCACCTTAAGTTGCTGAACAAGGATCCACTGAAGCGTGGCAAGAATGACGAATCCCTGGAGAGATTTGCGCGTCTCTTCAGTGAGCAAGGCATACCACCAGAGAAAAACATCAAGGCGTTCATTGAGGCACAACGAGTCAAAGAAGGCTTAGACACATCGTCTTGATCAAATGGCCAGAGCCTGATCCGGCCCATGTGATTCGCTAAACGTACTGACGTCGGTCCGTGATGCAGCGCCTACGTAATTTCACTCAATGTGATGTGCGGGAGACATCCTGCAATACAATAACACACCAAAGCCAAGCTTATTGATTGCGATTGCGCTGATCTGTTGACCGCTTGGTGCTGAACTGTGATGCACAATTGAAGATGTCTGTGATCCATGGCACCAACAGTCCTGTGGATGTTGTCAACAGTACAGCAAGCCACTTCAGAACAGCTGTTACCTTCGAATCGCTCATGTATCACTTTGTCCATCGCGACGCATCGCCTTTGCAACGTACGTCAAAACACCCCCCGCGCCGCCGAGGATTTATCACCGCCGCAAGTTGCGGGAAGGCCCCCTGGCTCGACACGATCGATCATCTGTGCCATGTCGCAGCTAGCTAGCACAGGGATTAAGAGTTGACGCCACATACAGGGAAGCCCTCTCTCGACGGTGTGCCTGTGGTGTCTTGCAGGTTTTGTTTGTAGGTCCTTGGCCTTGTCGTTGTTCCATCGCGTCACACAGCCATAAAAGATGGTGTTAAAGTACGTCTAAATTTAATCCGCGTAGCTAGGACACGGGTTCAAATCGGATTCATGGCGCATATGCTCGGCGCTGTCGTCAGTGCTGTGTTTAACCGCGACTGCGTTGCAGGACCACTCTTTGCAAGTTTTCAGGGCTCCGAATTTACCCAGGCCGGGGTGTCCAGTTCGTCCACAGGGATGGGACGGTGTGTCACTGTGACTTGGCTAGGCCACCGCTTTTCGAGCGTGCTCATCCTGGATGCTCGCTGCAGCTGCCTAGCGCGTCCGGACCTGTCCAGCTACCGGCTCTCTGCCCTTGCATGCACCCACAACACGTCATTGATGAGCATGCCAGCCTTATCATGAGATGGCTCTGCCGTGGCGTTTCATGCTTCGTGCTTGCATTGCCAGCATGCTGACAACCTATCTGCACTGCAGATCATGCTGTTCCTTAACGGCAAGACCCGCAGCCTTTACTTCCAACGGAAGAAGGCAGCCAACCTGGCCTGGACCACGACATACCGTCGTGCTCACAAGAAGGACCAGACTGGCGAGCAGGCGAAGCGCAAACGTCGCAACCTGAACTCCAAGAAGCCCCGTGCTCTTGCCGGCATCAGCCTTGAGGTATGAGCCCTCAGACGATCAGCGCCACCACATACAGCAGGACTTTCCAGTGTCTAACATGGTTATTGAGTGGTCCTCTGGTCGCAATAGCCTGACATGTGCGTATATCAGAAAAAAACAGCATGTTCTGTTCTCCAGCGTGGTGGAAGGTTGCAGCAGCATATTCATGACAGCAAGCAATAGTGTGCTGTCAGAATATGCCATGAAGCATGCTCGCCAGCCGTGTGCTGTGGCATGTAGCGCTCAAACGGCCTATTATGTTTCAGCCTGCATGCTGTACACACATATCACTGGTCCAAGCGTTGTGGTAGCACAGGATTGCAGATCGTTGTCTGTGCGTGAGGCATAGCTTGATGATCCATTCAGTTTGGTCGTGCCCAGGCTGCGTATCCTGTGCATTCTCATGATGCTGTGACTTCTCCTGACTGCCTTATCTCGCGTTTAGGAGATTCAAAAGAAGAGGAATGAGACCCCGAATGTCCGCGCCAAGGCTCGGGAGATGCAACTCCGGTATGACTTCTTTTTCGTCTCGTCTTTGGCCTAACAGAACACCTTGCTTCCAGAATTTGATTGGTGAAAGGCTCAGTGATTCCGACAGCCTTCACCTGTTTCATGCACTGCTCACTCAGGCAGACATCAAACCATATCACTTTGATAGCTCACAGCACCCTATGCAGTTTCCAATGACGGCACTTTCACGGCACCTGCATAGCACCCATTGATTGCGCCATGCTTCACAGTTCAGGAGGCATTTGTGAAGTTGCAAGACCCACATGATGCCAGTCTGTGATTTGTGTCCATATCTCTTGTGATTGTAATAGCGTCGTCACTGTGACTGGACTGGTCTGCTGAATCACGCTGTCCTTGCGTGACGCAGCTTTCCGGTGGATGCAGTGAGGTCAAGGAGCGTATGAAGAAGGCAAAGTCTGGCCGTGGCAAGGCTCAGGCTGCCACAGGTAAGAAGTGATTTCGATGAGAAGCCTTCCTTCTGTAACTCATGCCCGCTCTTATCGCTCATAGCACCCTGCACCATCTACATACAGACTCCATGAAGTAGTCGACCATGCCTGCTTGTACAGCCCTGTTGATGTGTGAGCTGCATGCAAACAAACCGCAGACTCACTTGGTCTAGAAGCCTGCTATGAAAGGTTAGACAGGCATCGAGATTTGCGTGTGGCAGTGACTCCAACGGAACGTGAGCTCGAGCTATCATGCTACTGCGGCGTAAGCTGGTGTGATGTATCCCAACGCTAATCTAACATCCGGAAGTAGCTAATCTCATGTCGGTGTACATCTTGGCACTGTGTCTATGATTCTTATCAGTGCACTGTGCTTGGCACCAACCAAGTAATTGAGCCAGTGGCAAGTGTGAGGATCTTGAGGAAACAATTACAGCATACACAATCCCTGTGACGTGCAATACCGCACACATCTTATTGTCAATCCACTATTCTTGGGGTAACACGATTCAAGCGTCTGTTGTGTAATCACCTACGCCAACGTCACTCAACATACAGCAAGCGGCACATATCAGCCAGCCAGAGTAAAGGACCGTTCCCTTGAAAAAGTATGGGCAGTCGTCATGTTGGAAATCAATGTGACAAGATTCACTGATAGGCGACGAGGCAGGTAGCAAGAGATGTGTGGAGCACACATCACAGCAACGCACTTGCATGAGAGAGTCAATGCTGAGCATCACAGCCTCGAGTTTGTACAGCCTTACAGGCGGTGATGGACCTAGAATGCTGAAACATGCAGGCAAAAGGATCTGCGCAGCAGCAATTTGTGGCTGGCTGCGTTGGACTGATGGGCCACTTTAGTGCGGATACAATACCTGCTGGGTGTTTTGTCTCAAGCCTCGTGCAAGTGAACATCCGGTCAACACATGGGGAGGGGGCAGTGATATGTTTGCTCTGCAGCCGTGCAGGACTTTCAACAAGTGTCAAGCTCATCAGCAAGCTGTTGTGCACACCTGCATGTGGACTCTGAGCAGAGATCAGTTATTGCTGCAGCTAACCTATCATACTCCGCCAGGCTTGATAACCGGCACCTTCAAATAGGGTCATTTTGCTGCTTTTCCAGTCATGAAATAGTCACAGGCGGGTGCATCTGTGACCTCAACCGGCCATTAGATCAACCCATGCTTGCTTTCAGCTCAGCCTGTCTGTATCATTCATCAGCAGCTTGATGCACACAGGCAGATGGGCATGCAAAACGCCATCATGGCAACATACCGCCAGCCTATACCTCGACACCACCGCACCTACATCACTACCGCATCTACACTCAACCCAGCCAGAACGCCAGCCTCAACTGCATGGCCCCCAAAAAAACACTTCAATAAAAAATCGGAAAAAATATGCTGCACTACCACCAGCACAGGCTGAGTCGTCACTCTCTGTGAGAGCGCGACCTCAGCCGGCACCAACATCTACCGGTTTTAATACTCATCCTCTTCTGACGATAAAAACTCCCACACCTTCGACACCACAACCCTGCTCTCATGCTCCGGGTGGTGCGGTGCTGACGGCCCTGCCACCACAGCGCCGTGCTCCAAAGTGTCGCAGCCCCCTCGGCCACTTGACGACCCCCCCGCCGCAGCCCCCTGCGGCGACGCCCCCGCCGCCCCCTCTCCGCCATCGCCATCTTGCTCTTCGTCCGCAGAGTTGTCCGATGCTTCCGGGGATGCATCTTCTGGGGATGCAGCCCTGCTGGCGAACAGGTCCGGGTCCATGCGACGGGGCGCCGGGGCGGCGGCCGTGGCCGCGGCGGGGCCGGCCGGCAGCGGGATGTCGCCAAACTGGCACAGCGCCGCGAGGTCCGCCAACTTTTCCTCCTCCCGCAGCGCCGCAAATTCGGTGTCGCTCATCGCCTGATACTCCGCAACCTTGCGGTGGCAGCCCACACTTGTCGCCAGTGCCTGCAACGTCATAAACAGCGTCGCGCCAGAGCCTTGCGCCGCCGCCGCCCCGTCCGCGCCGCCCCCGCCCACCGCGCCGAAGCGTGCGCGCTCTGACTCGGACGTCGGCGCCGTGCTCTCGCGGCTCCTGCGCGCGCCGCCCGCCGCTGCGTTGGCGTCGGAGTCCGGGTCAGAATCCGCATCACGCGCCGGGCGCGCCTGCTTTCGAGGGCGGCCGCCACGGCCTCCTCGTCGCGCACGCGCGCCGCTGCGGCCGCCGCCGCGCTTCGCGGTCTTCGCCCTGTAGTCGCGCATGACATCGCACATCCGCTGCGGCTCCACCGGGAGCTCGTCGTCTAGTAGAGGGCAGGTGCGCTTGTCGCGGTCAGGGTGCCGGGAGCAGATGAACTGCGTTTTCTCCTCCTCGCTCTTGTGCCACCACACCTCCTCCTCCTTCTTCGCCAGCCGAAATACGCGCCAATGCGTGCATTTGAAACACTGTAGCCATAGGTAGGGTGGGAGCACCTGCATGTTGTGGCACTTGAACCAATCACAGCCGCCCCTGAAAGGGGTTTCAGCAGCGCGAGGCCAAGCGCACCCATTGTGTGCACACACACCGCAGGCTGCACAAGCCCGTGTACGCCACGTCTGCATGCACTTGCGCTGCTGCGCCAGCTCGGCAAGGTCAGCTATGTCACCAAAGCCACACCGACGCACATGGCATCGGCGACAGGTCCCCAGCATGCATGGCGCACACGATCCTCCCGAGCCGCATGACAAGCACCCAAGCTGCCTTCTCGTTCTTCCACTGAAGAACGAGAAGGCAGCTTGGATGCTTATACAATCATTGTTGTAACGTGTGAACGATTTGAGGCACCAGAGATGTTTTTTGGTCTGTGGTCGCCATAACACATTTTTGGCATGAGGAGGGCGCACAGGTGAGGGGCGTGGTGCCGGCTGTGCTGTTGAGGGGAGCCGCGCTGGATCCGCCGAGCCTGGCCGCTGACCTGGCCCAGCGCTGGCGGCCCGCCCAGTCCTCGCCTCCTGTGCCCTGAGCCGCTCCAGCTCGGAAAGAAGCACTGCAGGAGCCGATTCCTTGTTGCCCGTCACCTGGATGAACTCGTTGATTCTTCTCTGGACCGTCAGCTGGAGCTGAACGAAGGAATTGTGGTCATCGTAGCCCTGCTTGTTGTGCTGTACCCTCAGGAAGTTCTCCGTCACCTGCACGAAGCTCGCGGCCCTGCCCTGCTGACTTCGAACAGCGCCACTTTCACACGCATTGTCGAGTGCAAAGCGGAGAGGGGGGGGGGGGGGGAGGACGGGCCCGCAGCCACACAGTGCCCGCAAAGTACATCTGCCAGGCGCGGAACACAAGAGCATGGGCCACACGTACGGCAACACAGGGTCGGTGATGGTCTGCACCAGGCCCATCGACTGCTCCAGTCAACAGGGTGATGCGATAGCGGGGCGGCCAGATTCAGCACCGACATGAGGCCGCGTGCTTCCTGACACGTATATTCTATGCGCCCAGTACCCCACACGCAGCTGCAGCGTGCTGTCTTGTTGTCAACATAAACCAAACACGAAAGCATGGGTGCTCCGCGGACCCATATGCACGCACGCGCCGGGCTGTGGCGTTGACACGCCGCTGCCACACGTGGAAGCAGCACACAACGCTACATAGCACTGTGCCAGCGTGTGTGAGCTGAGATGGCGCGCAAGCAGCTGTGGTCGGCAGAAGTGGGGCAGGACGCACAACAGCGACGACCCCTCGATAGGCATCAGGGTTCGAGTCCCTGACAGGCAACTGCTTGAACGGAACGATCAGGCGGCTGTTGTGGTATATGTTCACTCCGTACGAGGAGAGGTCTTGCACGTTGTACCCGATCTCGATGCTCGCGAGGGCGGCCGGGTCATGCCTTGGCCGGTACTTGGTTGTCTTCGTACTGAATAGGCTGCCAGAGAGCCTCGTAGCGCGAATCTGCACACGCACCGCCACTGCTCCCATTCCGCATCCTCACACCACCCCTACGCCACATTGTAACCGGCCGACGCGACGCCGGATATCCGTTGGTTTCGGTGCACTGCACGCGCCTGGCGGGGCGGGACAATCACACAGACACATGCTCGCAAAGCTGGCCTGTGCTAACTGAACAGTGCCGTGAACCACACATGTGTGGCTTGGGTGCACCACGAGGTGGGCGCGCTGAATGCTGCTCCCGCATGGCAACATCTGAGTGCCGTGCGCGTCGCAGGATTGCATTTGAGTTGTTGCTCTTCCATACCATGGCCCGTGATGGTGCAGATTTTGACACACGTTGCACCCAAGACACACACGGCGGCGTATATCGCTGCACGCAGCAGGGGCCGCACCCGGGCGCCTTGCAGGAAAATTTGGAAGTGGGGGAGGTGGTACAGGATCTTGAGGTAGGCGGCGAGCGACCAGTCGCAGGGGAAGTCGGCGTGCTTGCCGCGGCTGGCGCAGCATTTGCCGTGGATGCTCTTCACGAGCCTCGACTCATGCAGCACGATGTCGCTCCCGTCTTTGCTGCAGTGCAGCTGCGGCACCTGTTTGATGGAGTCGCCAACGTGCAGAGCATCCTGGGCACAGATATGTTGTACTCTCCAGGGCCGCTGCTCGGAGGCAGGCGGGTGCGCATGTGTGGAATGATGCATACATGCGCAAAGAGGCGTACTTCATGCAACGTGCATGCGGCTGGCCGCCCGTGCGGCCGACCCGGGTACCCCATGACACAACGAAGCAGGGGCGGTGTGTGTGTGGACATGGCAGACACGGCGGGTGTTCAATCCTCATGCTGCTCACGCATCGTTGCACACCGACGGCGGCTCGGAATGGCGGCTGTGGCGGTGTAGCCGCGCTGGCGGTAGTGCCGTTGTGCGCAGCATGGCCGGCAGGTAGGCGGACGCCAGGGGGCACGCGTGTCAAAATGACACACACGCGCATGTGCGGCCGACGTATGACGCGCAACACACTCGGGTGCTTCAGTGGACTGACCGCTATCCCATGGACCCAACTGGAGAGCCGCACACACGCATCGCCGGCCGCCCTCCAATGCGGCGCTGCCGCAGCACAGCGTGCTCCGTGCTGCAACGGCGCAGGTGTTGCAGGGTCGGCCTCCGCCCGACGCTGCCGCAGCAGCAGCGCAAGGGCCGCCCCACCGAGCGCAACGCATGCATGTGAACAAGGTGGCGCCGATCTCCTCAGTGCCGTATACTGTAGCCACACGACGGTGTGCATATGGCTATTTCAACGCACGCCCGGCGCGAGCTTCGGGCAAGGCTTGCTGCTGCACACCTGCCTGCGCCGCATGGCAGCGCCCACATCAGTGGCGCGCTGTGGTTACAGGGGTAACTTGGTGCCGCACCGTGCACATGTTGGACACCGTGACCAGCGTGCCCGTAGCCAACTGAGCGTCGCCCCTCTCGACCCGCCGCCTCTTGATCTCGCCCCGTCCGCGCCACACGTGTACCTTGAGCTTCTCCTCCAATGTAGCACGCCTGCTCGCGGGGTCCTGGGCCCCTGCGATCACCGCGTAGTCGCATATCGCTCGCAGGCTCGCATCGCTGGCGGCGTCTGGCTCCTCGATCCGCCATCCCATTGCCCGCAGTGTCCGGAGCTCCTCCGCGTCGCCCGCATCGGGCTCCTGAATCTCAGGGCCTTGAGCCTGCTGCGTGGCTGCGAGATGGCGCTGCGGGGGCTCCGGCGCGGGGGCGCTGGCAGACGGGGTTTGGGGGCTGCCGATGGTGTCGCAGCGCACAGCGCGCACGCGGCGCAGGGTGCCGTCGCCTCGGACAAAGTACGTGACCAGGGGTGTGCGGAGGCTGCGCTGCGCTCCCACTGGGTTGATCGCCTGCACACTCGCATGCATTGTCGAGGGTGATGCTGTGTGCACGCCTGCAGAGCACTGCGTCTTCCCATCGGGCAGTTACAGGAGACAACCCGTCAGATTTACTTTACGAGTGCAGCCACAGCAACCCTCTTGGTGGCAACAGCGTCCTGCGTACCGCGTCAGCTGCAGATGAGTTGCTGAAGGCAACGCATTGAAATGCTGCTGTAGGAGACAGCACACAGTACGCAGCACAGCACAGCACGCAGCACAGCACACAGCATACAGGCATAGGGAAAGGACACCTCGTTGAAAGTTTGGCTCAAAAAGCCCATGCTGGCGAGCAAAGTGTGTTTATCTTGGGTCATCACCAGGGCATCTTTTCCCAGTCGCATCGTCCCGCTCTTGAACCCATTGCCATATTGACCAATGGCTCTGCAGCAGCGCGGCACTGAAGACATTTGAAACATGCTGATGCATATCGTCCGCCGAAAACAAGCGAGCACACTGAAATCAGCATGAGCTTTGATGCGCCGCAGTGTCGTAAAAGAGTGAGCGAACGCGAACCTGCCTTGGTATAACTCCAGCTTGTTGCTGTGGCCGAAGCAGAGCATCTGCTTGAGACTAGGTGGATCCAAGCCAACCCCATTATCATAGCTGCACAATAAAGGCGGCAAGTGTGAACAGAGGGTGGTCTCAATAGCGGCGCATGCAGCGGCGGGGACAGCGCGCGACACCTCCAGAGCAGGACGAACGCACATGGAGAGCTGTTTGTGGCGGAAATCCCCGACTTTCACCTCCTTAAGATCAATGGCCACCCTGGAAGAGCGCAAAGACATGTCACTTGTTCATGATTGACGAGCTCGATGATTCTGGCGATACTGCAGCTCAAGGGGAAACGCACCAGGTCGAAGCTACACCAAGGTCCACAGAATTATCTACAAGCTCGGCTATGGCTCCAAATGGCGTCTGATGACTTGTTGAGTTAGTATACAAGTATTTTGGATCGACAGTCGCAATATCCACAGCATCGAAGGCATCGTGAGGCTGCGCCATGCCACTAGATTCCGAACAAACACCGTCAGACTCATGACCGAATTGAGCTGATGTCAAAACGTATTAATTAAAACTGAGTTGGGGGGGCTGGGCTCGGTTCAGACATGGTTTCGATGCCACGCGTTGGCACACGCCCTGTTGGTGCTAGCGACTCGGACAGGGCTTCGTCACCGAGTGTGAGCTCAGACGCCGATCGCTACAGTGCTGATTTTACATCTCATGGTCCACTTCTACAAGCGGCGACCCTTTAAGCTCCATGCCACACTATACTGTTCGTGTTGCCATGCGTCCATTAGCAGTGATATGACAGTGCCGAGCTGTACACTGCCGATTGACGTGGCTAGTATCTCGGTGAGGCACACGTGGCGCCCCAGCCGTGTAATTGCAAAGCCTTCCATGCTGAATCACAAGCGCCATGCCATGATGCTCTTGCTGCATCTTTGCCAGTCATGTTCCTGGAAATGTGTCCTCAGGGATCGATGCATGTGCCTGCCTGCTGCGCAACACTACGGGCCAACAGTCTGAAGTGAATCTTGAACTACAATCACTCACCACTCTGCCTTCATTGCCTTCACGCCATGTAGTGGAGTCCATCCTGTTTGTGCTCACACAGCGGCCCGATTCCATGACGCAGCGTGATGAGCTTGGCATAGCAATCATAAGCAAGCAGATCAGCAGCCTTGCATCTACCACCAATGTTCAAGGCGCTGATCACGTACAACACATCAACAATGTCGCCGGAGTGTTAACTCCGCAGGCATGACTGGCAGCCCGCATGCCCTCACCCTTTGCGTATGCGGCTTGAGGTACATATGCATCATTTTATATGGGTTGTACGACTCCGAATGGCACAGATTGCCACATCCTTACCACATCATCATGGCGGTATTCACATCCTCCATCTAAGCAGCCAAGCAGATCCGCATGTCGCAAGCACGCGATCCAGCTCGCAACATACCAAACGACAGCCACATGGCATCACAGCATTCGCAGCTGACGATCACAGCCAAGTCTCATGCATTTGCATGTGTGTACTTTCACCGGCCTAGTAGACGGGGGCATGTCAGCCCAATGCGATACAACGCTGGCCAACGGAAACCCACCCAAACAACAGGTTCACGGTGTGAGACGAGTCCCCCAGCGTTCATGGCCTCTGTCAGTAGCAAGCACAACCATATCCTCGCACAGCAGCACATCGGCGCCGTGCACCCGGGTGGGTCTAGCCACGACCGGCGTAGGGGTACTGAAACGGGAGCTCCGCCCGTACATAGCAGCTGTGCCTGCGACCAGCTCCCCGCCACCACGCTGCGCCTTCACCTCCCACGCAGCACCCGCGGCTGCTATCTGCAGCAGCTCGCGCCTCACGCAGAGATCCATGCACCGGCGCTGCGCTCAACGGACACCATCGCCACCATGATGCGTGAGCACCTACGCCACCGCGCCTGCCCCCCCGGGCCACAGGCACAGGCATGCGGAGCCCCCCCCCCGCACCGCCCTGCTGGCCTGTGTACAGAGCACCTGCTGTCTCTGAGACCTGCTGCCCTCCGCTGCAGCCAGCCAGCCCATGCCTGCCGCCTCGCCGCTCGGCAACCACTTTCACAGCAAGGGGCCTCACGCAGCAGCACCTCCAAGAATGCAGCAGCATGGGTTACAGGTTTCACCCGCAGCAGCTGCAAGCGCACGCACACGTACGTACGGAGAGATGGTGCAGCCTTGCAGCCCTGGCCCCTACATTGGCCCCTACATTGGCCCCTACATTGACGTGCATCAATCACAAAGGCGCATCGATCCGTGGTGGTTGCTTGCAGGTTGTGGTGACTGCTTGAAGACGAGTCCTATCTCGCCCCCGTTCGAGTTCGCCTCTGCCCCAGGCGCCACCTCCGGCCGTCAGATTCAATCCCCGATCTCTGCCTGCTCATGAGCGTCCTCGTGATCGTTCACTCCCCGCCGTCGGCGGCGCACCGGCAGCTCGAGCGTGTCCCAGCCCTCCAGCGCCGCGTCTAGCCACAGCAGGTCCTTCAGCTTGAGGCTGCGCCGGCGCCAGCGCAGGTTCTGCAGCCACCAGGCGGACGCGCCGGAGGACGGCAGGCGGCCGTGCTCCGCGAGGTGAGCGCGCAGCGTGAGCACGTGGCTGCGCCACCGCTCCCACTGGTCGTGCGAGCGCTTGGAGTCGCGCCACGCCGCCGGGATGTCCAGCTGGCGGAGGTCGTCGATGACGGAGTCCAGCAGCATCTGGCGATCCTGCACGCATGCGCCTCATGCATTGCGCAGCTACATCGCCACAGCGACCACGAGGGTACACGCACAGGCCTGCAGTGATCAGCATGCGTGCGACGATGGTGGCTGCGTGGATTCACCTGACCCGGCGTTTGCCGCAGCATGAAAGTTCGCAGCCTGGCACTTGAGTCTGATGAAAAATCCGCCCCCGCACAGTGATATAATTTGGTTATCGGTGATCAGAGATGTCGGGCAGGATCTGTGCAGCATGCTCGTGGGAAGGTGTAACAGGGAAGGCGATGGCGAGGCAGATAGTACCACCGCATGAGTGGAGACACGTGGGCCATACGGCGGAACAAGCAAGGCGCACCGCGGGCATCTGGCCAGAGTTCGCGAGGCTCAGCCACCGCGACACCGCCTTGGAGAGCTGCTGTTCCTCGAGAGGCGCCGCGGCCGCGCGCGACGGGTGGCGCTGGTGCACGCGCCAGAAGTCTGCGAGCTCCGAGACGTTCAGCACAAACTGCCACGTCTTGGGCAGCGCGGGGGCGTGCTGCGGGGGCGCGGCGCTGATGTGGCAGATCGCCGTGCGCAGCCGCCGCTCCTGCGGCCCGTCCGGCAGCATGCGCAGTGCGGCTTCCCACTTCGCAAGCACGCTTGCGCCGCCGTTGGTCTGCGGCGCGACGGTGCGCAGCGACTTGCGCCGCACGGAGCGGCGGCACGCGGTCGCGATGGCGAAGAACTCCTCGATGACGGGGGTGAGGATGGTGGGGGGGAGGCCACAGGCGCGCGCGGCCTCGCAGAGGCGGAGCAGCACGCGCACCGGCGGCTCGGCGTCAGGGGGGGCCGGGGCGGGCCGCACCGGAGAGTAGGAGCGCCACTGCGGGCCGAGGGTGCGGTCCAGAGCCTCACTCTGCAAACGGCGCGCCGCTTGAAGCAAGAGTGGATCACAAGGACCCGGGCGATCATGCTGTAGAGCACCAAAACACTATCAGGCATCGCATCTCGAGCAGCGATCTGACGCGCTGCTTGAAGCCCCTCTGTGAAGCGCCGGCGCTAAGGCAGACTTGTGAAGCGCCTCAGAGAGAATTGCAACAGTGGAGCACCGCCATCTAGGTTGAAACTGACAACCAAATGGCTGGCTGCAGTGTAAACCTAGAGACACACGCCTCTGGAGGTACCACGTGACAGCAAGCTACCAAGCACCGCAACTGCGCGGTGTCTGCATGGCACGCTCACGCAGCAGCGTCGCCTCTGGGGCGCACCCGCTCCTGGGACAGCGTCAGCTCCGCCAGCTGCTGCTGCTGCTTGGTGAGCCAACCTGCGAGAGCGGAGACGCGGTCCTGAGTCATGGTGCTGTCGTCGGAGCCGGCACCCATCACAGCCGGCGCGTTGGCCACTTTGTTGCCCGCGACTTTGTGCGCTCCGGTGTGGTCACCGCTACCTGAACACCCAGGCACACCCTGAATCGCTGCTGGCAGGTTGCTGCCCATGGCAGATTGCAGCGTAGTCCCTGAAACCTCATCCCTTTATGTTTATACCTATGATTACATTCTATATCCATTTGGACATTGACAACTCCGGAATACGGGACCGAAAGAGGCATCCGAGCTACATGCCGCCGCAGGCTCTGACTTGCGTCACAAAATGTGAACACGAGCCAACTATGCGACCTTATGCAGCGTTTGACAACAGCACCAGCTCTGACCCAGCAACGGCCCCCTCGTCCAAATCATGCATGCAGGTGTGCTGTGCATACATCTGCAGGCCATTCACTATTGCGTACGATCTACAGCGAGGGACGCAGTGGGCCGCACCTGCGCCAGCCCCTTGTTCACACACAGCCGCCACTTGCTTCGGGCCGTCCCGAGGCAGCTTGCCCTTCGTGCGAAGGTACTTCCGGCATGCTGTGAGCATCCGGTGCCACTTACTGTCCCACGCAGGGACATACCTGTCCAGCAGCGCGAGGTGCCGCGGCCGCAGCTGCTGCCCGCCGCTGCCGATGCCGTGCGTATGCAGCCGCCGGCGCTCCCGCCGAAGCCACGCCTGTGTAGGGTCGTACACGCGGCTGCCGCCGAGGGGCGGGGGGCCGGTGGAGGGCGCAGCTGTGGCCGTGAGGGTCTTCGGACCTGGGGAGAGGCTGCTCTCGAGCTCTCCGTTTGAGCGGAGTTTCATCACCTACACGCAACGGCCGGAGCTTGCAGCATGTTTCTACTGCGTGCCTTACGCTGTTGTTAGTGCCGGCCGGCATGCTGCCAACACCCCTGTGGCCACAGCGCCGGAGGCGGTGCGTCAGTTTGACGTGTCGCAAAGGACGCAGCCTTGACACCAATCAAACAAACGTGACAAAATGCCAAAGTGACGGTGACTTTTCAAACTAGATCTGACCATTTTGTTCGTTGTGGCCAACAACAAAACGGTTTGGATTCTCGGTGTGAATCAGCTTGACGGGCGACGCTCGTCCGACGCTGCAGCTGCCTGGCTTCCTTGTACGCACTCAGTGAAGATCTGGCTAGCGGCTGAGCGGCACGGCCGGCGGCAGAGGAGGAGCTCACAGCGGACAGGTGAATCATGAAGGCAGCATCTTCCGGCAGCAGAGCCCAGCCGCCGAGGCCCGCCGTCCAGTGCATCACGTGTGGCTGCAGCGGCGCCTCGAGCGCGGCGAGCTGCCGGCACTGCTCGGCCGTCAGCAGCGGCCGGCGCCACAGCGCGCCGCACACCGCATCCAGCGCAGCAAGCCTCTGCAGCTTGGTATCTGACGGCGGCGTCGGCCCCCCCAGAAAACCTGCACCAGTGCTGCACTGGCTGCCCTGTTGAGTGGGATACACCGGTGGACTCCTCCTGGCACTACATCCCCGCTGTGCTCGTATGGTGTGCTCACGTTCATGCGCAAGCACGAGCCTGTAGTGTGGCATCAGTGACCTTCAGCCAGAACAGAACAGCCAGAGCCATGTATGCACGTGATGGTATGAATCCTGTCTGGGACGATCAACGTTTCGGGATCGGAGGCGCGTGGTGGAACGTGGTGGAACGGATGTGGTGGGTGTGAGCGGGCGCGGGTGGGAGGACAGAGGTGGCGTACCGAGAGCCTTGCGGTAGTGAGCAAAGAACTCCCCGACGAGGAACGGAGCAACCCCTGGCGCATGCAGAGTCGACTGCCGGTGTAGCGGAGCCCCCTGGAGCACCGCCACCGTGACAGCGGCCAGCCTTGACCAGAAAACCCGGCTGTTGATCGAGGCAGCTGTTGATGCTGCGGGCATGGTCCGCCGCTCGACGCCATTGTCGCCCCGCACTAGCCATGTGTAGGCTCCTCCGTGCCCCAACTGAGTCTGGTCCGCATTATCAGGCGCATGGCTGGAGTATGTGTCTGGCTTGCTTGGTAGGACAGCCTGTAAATCGTGCGGAGCAGCAGTCAATGTGAGTGCGATCCGTGGGAGGAGCATTGTCGTGGAGCAGGATGTGGGTGAAGGGCGTGTGCGAAGCATAGTGCGAGGTGACGGCATGAGGAGGAGGGATGAAGGTCGCACAAGCCATCACATCATGGTACAACAGCATGGTACAGCATATCGGTGTCTTTGTTGCTGGTCAGGTGAGCATGGTGAAGCATACCTTGCCCTGCTTTGAAGCGTAAGCTGCCAGGAACTTTTGGAAGTGCTGATGGATGACTTCGCCGTTGCTGCGAGCCTGTGCCTGTTCATGTCTATTGTCTTGCGTCTGCAAAGCCTGCAGACTTGGCCCGACTATGTTCGATTTTGAAACAATCTCTGGCACTCTGGTGCCTGAATGTTTAATCAACCGGCATGTGCTCGTATCAGCTGCAGCTATGACAGCAAGCAACAATGATGGAGGCATGGCAGGCGATGTGACTTCTCACGGTGCATGCGTTGGCATTGAGAAGGTGCTTGCGGCAGCGGTACTGCTAGGAGATCGATGCGATGCGTCAATTGCACATACTTGAATCCACTCTTTTATCGTTGTGTTTCACAAATGAAGAGTGCCGATGCGTACCTGTGCACTTGTCCGCGCGGTCCCTGCAGAGACGGGATTGCCTCCATGCGACAGAGGCAATTGTGTACGCCCTGTACTTGTCAGAGAAGCTGCAAAGGTGCGCATGCACGATCCAGCAAAAATGTTGGTCGAGGATAACATGCATTGCAAGCTCTCTGCTCAAGCTGAATGATGCTCTGGGTTTCACTGCTCCGAATGATCGCGGCTGGACATCGCTCTCGCCGCCTCTTCCCTCTTACAACGCAGGTGCTCGGTGAAACATACGGTGTGTCGTATGCTGAATATAGTGTTACCTGCAACCCCTTTTGCTCGTGTATTCTTGCAAGGAGCAGAAACTGGTTTCGAAAGCATGTCTACAGGTGTCTGTCGCTGTTTCTCCACTGCTGCTGCAGCCCTGGAAAGATTTGCGCACAGAAAAATCACAGACGCAGCTACCATGAAGCATACGTGTACTTGACTAACAAACTTATTTGCTCATTCATCTTGTCGTTTGTAGCACGTCGCGCATTCGTTGCATTTCAGTCGAATACGAAAGCCATGAAGCAAGTCTGCTGGTCAGAGGTTGTCATCGACAGTCCGTTACACTTTATGATCCACGATTATGGAGTGCAAATTTTTGCATGGGTGGGATCGGCATCCGAAATGCATTCTCTTCACGTAGCAGTGCCAGCCGAGGGAATGCCACCGGTCACAACACTTATGTCACAGTCAGGAGCAGGTGACGGGAGTGCCGTGGCCCGGAGACTCAGTACGTCAGTTAACTCTGAAACGCCAGTGCAAGTGATCCGTGTCTGGTGCCGGTCCAACAGTGTCAATACTCATGCAGGCAAGCTGAGCAAAAGACCTGTCGCCGTCTCCTGGAACCTCACAGGCGACCCCATTCTCCAGGTACTGTGTCTGCCAGCATACCAACATCACCAACCTGAGCTTCCCAGTTAGGCATGAGCACTCCTTCGCGCTGGTATGCCTGGCTGTGAGGATGCACGGTGTGTCTGCAGGGTCATGCCGAAAAGCTGCTTGCAACGAAGGTCAAAGAGCTGTGCAGCGAGACGTGAAAATATATCAGACCGGAACCTGCACTCTGGAGCACCGCACATCAACCACACTCTTCCATCGGTTGGGTGTGCACAGTGCGTGGCACACATTCTGTTCTAGCCAGCAAGCCCTCCCGGATCAGACTCCGCTGCTCCACATTCTCAGCGACTCGCCTGCGTCAATCCTTGAGAGCTGGTTTGATCCTGCACATGACACCTGAGCCGCCTCGCTCACCGTTGCAGGTGTTGCACTGCAGGGTGCAGCTGCTGCTGCTGTCCGCTGAAATGTGCCTACACATCTGTTCATCACACGCCACCAGTGCCGCGAAAGACGCCGCAGAACGACACCTCAACATTGCTGGCATCGCTGATGAAGTCCTTCTCTGAATCCACCAAATCTAGTGATTTTTGGTCTCAAGGCATAAGTGCTGTCCGCCAGTCAAGGTAGCCTTGTCTATTTTCAAGAGGGCTCCATCACACACTTGAATGGCAGGGCTATGCATGCGAGTGCGTCCAGGCACGGCTTCAACACTCGGCAGTTCAGTAGCCGCTGCTCTCGTGAGCAGCTGTGCTTCAGCTTCGAAGCGGCTGGCTGTGCATGGTTGCTGGAGTGGGCAGGGCTGTGTGTGTGCATGCATGTACACATGAAGTGGGAGCTCCTTTATTTAGCATGATGTCTAGGTCTAGACGCGGGCACTGCTGACACGCCTCAGATGGCAGGTCATGGATTGTGCTGCTGCTTCTAGGTATAGAGTAGCATGCTGTGTACATGCCATATCTGCCTCGACTCTGTGCGGCCTTCTGTGGAGAGCACAGGCTGCAAGGAGGTAGGTCCTGCGGACGTCTGGGTTGAGCAATTTCGCAAGCGGGATCAACACTATGCCCTTGCTAAGGCTGTGAATTCAGCCGCTTGTAATGTTTGCTGCCTGTGGCTGTGTGCTGCTTCGGCGGCAGCGTGCTGCAGTTGTGGCATCGTTGAGAAGCACGACACACTGGGTCGCCTCAGATCCGACTGACAAACGGATGGGAAATGACTGGCCCGTGTGCAGCTACTAATCCGGTGGGATGTCAGGGCATGAACCTGGCCCATGTCATGTTTAAAAAGGTAACTTTTGCAACCATGCAGGGGTGCACTGCCATTTCGACTGCTCCCATTGCCGGGTTGTAAGGAGATGCTCTACACAGTGGCACACATCACATATGCCCGATTTGCTGCCTTTGTCCTTGTAACACATCACATATGTTTCCTTCGCGCCTTGCATGTGCCAGTGCAAGCATATACAGCTTGCATTTGAGTTCTACTTCATGATCTCAGCCCGATGCATCATCAAGCTTCCATTGATGCTCGTTTTCTTATCGCTTGCCTTACTTCCTGATTTTCTTTCTTTGAGTGATACCAAGAAGTTACCCCCGCCATATTGATGCCTGCCATGTAGACGTGTGCCAGTGCCCTGTAAACAACGTTATGCTGTGCAGAATTTCGTCATAGATCTGTCTGCCAGGATTTATGTTCATACAAGGCAGAGCATGACTACCTGTACCTTCCCACGTCACCCTGAACAGAGCCCCGGGCAGACTGGTCTCACAACGCCAAATAGTTTACGGGCCTGTGAGGGTTTTTGAGATGTCGAACACACTCACGTCCGGGCATCCGCTCAGGTCACCTGAGCTGCAGCGTGCCAACTCGTGACCCCAAACACCAGGGGACGTTAGGCTACACCTGCTGTCGACCCGTGGAAACACAACGATTCATTGCATCAAAGCTGGTGGCACCGATAAAGTACAGAATCATGAACTTCGTCTGCATGATGCCAGACACGTATCGAACTCGTATGCATTTCGTCGGGAATGCCAGCTCAGCTCAGTGCCCCCCGGAATGAGGCTCAAGCTCCGTGAGGTTGTCGCGAGTCCAGGAACGGGCGCCGCACGGCACCAGTATCAACGCTGAGTGCATCGAAGTTTGGGGCTAGATTTGTCCATCGCGATGGCAGTTGGCTGTCTCGAGGCATTCTGCAAGGTGGACGAGCGCGCAGTCATCACGAATTCGAAGGTACAGCAGCACAACATGGGATCCAGAAGTTTCAGGTAAATAACGCTGCTACAGCTGATCACCTGATTGATTGCTACATTCTGTTCTCCTGGCAATATCAGCTTGCTCATGCGCGCCGAGAACCGTTGTTCGTGTGTCAGAGGCAGCCCTGTCCGCACACAGTCTAGTACTGGATTCATACATAGATGTCCCAGGTCGCATGCACCAACCCTGCGGGTCCAAAATTTGAGCAGCATAGGTTATTTGGGGCGTGCTCCTTGGTAGTTTGAGATTAAACCTTGTGAGCTGCGCGCGTATGTGTGATCGGACGGGGGCGGTCAACTCCCTAGCGGTGTGCAAGAAACTGTGTTTCGTTCCAAAGCTTCAGCAAAGATAACTTATTGTGCCTGCAGTGGTGAGGACATGAATATCTGGCATGTAGCTCCCGTGAATCAGCGACGGAGAGCTTGCTGTATGCGCAGTGCCAAGGACGACACTTCGCTCGCACGAAGTGGCTCCGGGTGGCTGCAGGTCGCGAAACAGGTATGCTCTGCTGCAAATTCATCTTCTCACACATTATGGCTTGCAAATTGCGACTCCGTGACCCCGGAGCTGTCGGGAATGCTTTCGCAACCCAGTCACCATCTCGAACTCAGCTACATTCACCTCATGCTGCAGCTGGTCGAATTGCATTGCGTGTTTAATACAACAAACCTTTTCATGTGCTGGCATCTAGTCGATAGGGAAGGCCTTAGATCGTAGGCCTTAGACTGTGAGCCGCGAACTAAATCGAAAGAGAAATTGTCGCAGTAGCGACGCATGGTCGGACTATGCAGCGGATCGCCTGGACTCCGGCAGTTCAGACATGATCGTGGTCGCAATCATGGATTAAACAACCTGTATGACTGGATTCGTGGGTGCGTGCGTTAATCTTCAGCATTCACGGCCGACTGGTTGTGCAGGCTGGCTCGCTTCGATTGTGTAAGCAGAAACGAGCCGCGCACAAGGCACAATACGTTCAGGAAATCGAAGGCAGCATGAGCATGGAATACCAGTGCACTCCTCCTCCGCTCTCTCCAACTGCGGCGTATAATCCTTCCTCAACGCCACCTCTGCAGTACCATGCTTGCGCATCAGCAAGCTGTGACTTGACGTCCTTCCAGCCACGCTTGTGCCGCCGTTGGCAAAGCGAGACCACCACCACTTTGCTGGCATCTGGATCCTGTGAATCCTTTGACGCAGATGCCAGCCTCTGCATGCGACCACCACTTGGCCCGAGTGCGTTCGAATGCTCGGATTCCCCTCTGTTGACAATGCCATTCTCCAGCCCCGAGCACATGTCACCTCCACGGCCAGCAGCACCCTTCCACGATCCAGACTCTCCATCCTACACCACGGTTCTCCCCTGTCCCAACATCATTACCTCCCCGCTACACGCCCCAGATCTACCTGCTACCCCAGCCACCTTGAACGGCCTGGCAGCCGTCATCCCACCCCACCAGCAGCAGACATCCAGGAGCAGCGACGCCCCGACGCCAAGCATACCCCTGCTACCACCAAACCCCAACGCATGCCCACATGCCCACCCGCCATGGCTCCCGGACGATGCCGCCCCGGCCGATGCTGCGTACTCCCGAAGATGCCAGAAGGTGCTACGCTACATGCGCACACACAGTGCAGCGGCGATTCACAGCCACCTATCAACCTTCCCAAGCCCTGACAGCGTGTTTGCGGACCTCAGCCGGTGCTGTCTGCATGGGCTGTGGGAGGAGCTGCAGGCTTCTCTGCGGGTGGGGCCGGGTCAGTGCCCACACTGCCTTGAGCTCCGCCATGCAGCGGACCTGAGCAGCACCGCCCCAGATGGAACACTGTGCACAGCAGGGGTGCCCGTGCCGGCCAGTCATGGCAGTGCAAGTGCTACCGATGACTGCTGTGGCGTTGCGATGACACGTGGCGTCCTCACGTGACGGCCGCCTACCCCGCCGGCTTTGTGACTGCGCCAGTCACCTCAGTATGACTGCGGGCTCCTACAGAGGCTGCCTATCGCAGACACTGGGGACCGCAGCCGAGCCTGCACCCTGCAGCCACAGCTGAGTTGCATGTACGCCATAGGGGCTGAGAGTACTGACGTCAACAGCGCCTAGGCCGGTGGGTGATGTTCTCTATATTGTTATTGCATGAGTTGTCTGCAAAGGCTGGGAGGGGAGATGCACCAGGAGCTTCGAAATGCAAACACCGCCAGTGCTCTGGTGTACATAGTTATTGACTTGAGTAATCATTGATAGGTGATGGCTGAGATGGGCTAGGGCGGGGATCTCATTTTTTCATTTTAAGATGGTGGCAGTGCTGGAAGGGTGGAATGATGCGGGACAATGCACATGTGTAGATGGGAAACGGCGTGGCTACACGTGTTATTTAAATTCATTGCAGCTGGCATCGATATAGCCAAGCGTGAATGCATGATTGTGTACACGTGAAAGCTGCAGTCTTCAGGTTGTCGCGGCAATAGTGTCGCAGCTTATCAGAAACCTTGCATCTATATGATCTAATCTTCTCGTGTTGAGGGCTGTGCTGCAGTGAGTCAAGAGGTCTGTGTGCATGGAATTAGTGGCTGCCAGCTGCCAGGCGGTGATCTGTCCTGATGCTGCTACTGGCGGGCTAGCTAAGACTAGAATACACATGGTGGCGGGAAGTTGTTGTGTAGCACGTGGAGCACTCCGTTCGCATGTGGGGGCTCATCCCCGCAGGCATCGTCTGAATCTGACATGTGGGTGGTAATGCGAACAATGGTCATTGCGGCCTGGCAGGCTGCTGCGGAGTGGATGCTTCCAAATGCATGGTGTGTCCTTATGCAAGCTGGGCTGCGTGACCCAGCAGATTCATTTGTGTTTTGACACCGAAGTGTCCACAAGCTGGCCCGATGTTACCAGGCAGGAAGCATCGCGGACAACATGTGCATGATATACATGGCCAGCTGTCTAAAAAGAACGCTTAACAGATCGGACGTGTGTGTCACGGAAGGCCAGGGCGATGCATACAGTGAAGTAAATGTGGATGCTGTCATAGTGATGTCAGGTGCCGCTTATATTCTTTTAAAGCCTAGGATTTGGCCTGCTCCTCAGCGCTCCGCTGCTGCATGGCACAGGCAATTGCAGTTGTGTTCCACGAGCATACTGGAAGTAAGTTAAAACAGGCTGCAGGGCAGTGTTCGACGAATTGGTGCCGTAGCTGCGGTTCCTGGCAATGAATATATTGAGATGCCTCTGCTTGTGATTGTGGCTGTCGGAGGGCCGGCCATATTGAGGGTAGCTAGCTCAAATATGCATGCTTGCAGGGCACAATTAATCCATACGATGCTCAACTAGTGCACTGAATTCCGGGCGTTGGCAGCTGTCCATCAGAATTCCTTATCAGCATGGATGGGGACAGGGCTGCCCTATGTTGTGTGGCCGAAGCTGATTAATCAGCTTCGGCCACCAATTGGTTGCAAGCAGCTGCTTGCAACAGCCTAGGCACCTGTGATCGGGATGCTTTCAAGGACTGCAATCCTGGGCAAAACATAGCCTGATGTTGCGTGGTCAGATTGGCATGTACTTCAGCTGCGAGCAGCTGGTGCATCAGGCTTCAGCCGTTGCGCTGGCAGTATCGAATTCGAATGGCGTTCGGTGCCTACGTAGGCGATGGTAGGACACAAAACTGGAAGAGCCATGCCAGCAGATTGCGTTGGTGGGTCAGCGTCATGCTTTACAGCAGCAACTACCCTCGGCTGCAGCCATGGGGGGGGGGGGGGATCCATCGTGCACGGCAGAAATGTGTCCAGGGGTGTCTCTTGAAAATGACGAAACGTCTCGAAAGCTGCTACGCAACGCCGTACCTGTACGCATTCTGTCCCGTTGTGCTGATCTCCAGCAAACAGCAACCATTTGAAGAGCCCGGCATTGCAATGCTGCACCAGAACATCTGTCTTGGATCGTGGCCGAGTATCATCTCGAGATACGTGGCGCTTTGAGAACCGGCCTGCCAACCAGCACGCACCGCCAGTACCGTTTACCACTAATATATCGCTCACAGTCCACTATGTATGGGCGGTGTACAGCGCTGAGGCTGCGGCAGAGCCCCTGCCGTGAATACGCCTATGGAGTCCCTGCGCTGGGCAACCCACGGAGCACGGACCGGCGTCGCGTGCCACGGCAGGCAGTCGCTAACGATGACAAAGCAGTAGCAGCTATTGAACAGCCTGCCGAATTCAGAGGCACGTCATCTGATGTAGAGGCAGCGAACCTGAATGCCTGTGTTGAATTCTTGAAAGATGAGCTTCCACGCATATTCGAGACTGGGGTACGGAAGTCCCTACATGACGATTGCCGGTTTGTCACTTGCATATATACTCATGAATTATGGGGAATCGTAAGATGTGGGCAGCAAAAGCGCTCCATGTTGCTCAGTGTGTGGCCAGAGCATGCAGAATGTCCAAAGCGACCGCTACGACCCCTCCATAAAATTCAGCGATCCAATTTCAAGTTTCAATAATCTTACTGGCTATAGCCTGAACGTTCGTTTTCTGACGACCATATTTGCTGTTAAATTTAAACTGCTCGACATCGGCGTCGTTGGCCCTGAGAAAATCGTGGCTCGCTGGTCCATGGAGGCAACTTCTAGGCTCGCTCCAGTACTTCCGTGGAAACCAAAAGCCGTATTCACCGGAATATCCGAGTACAAAGTAGATACCGTGTCTGGGCTGATCACCGAACACATCGACAAGTGGGACTCTGTCGAAGACAACGATTTCCTCTCGGTCGAGGCCGTCCGCTACATCGCCACATCATTAACGCAGGTGAAAATGCATACTTTACTGCATCTTTCTTACACTGCATATAGTATTCTGTCTTTCTCGTCCCCTTCCCATTCATGCTCTGATGGATGGGCCTGAATTGCTCCTCAGGCAGGGCTGACCTGGGGGTGCACCAGTGCTCAGATGGCACGCGACAGTGACGACCTCATGTGACTGCTGCAGGCTAACACTACGCCGGACCTGGAAACACCAGAATACACCATCCTGTACAAAGCAGCTCAATATGAAGTCAGATCTTACGAGCCATACTTAGTCTCAGAGACTAACCAGCCTCCTGGTGCTGGGCCGGCATCAGGCAGCGGTTTTCCAGAACTGGCTGGGTACATCTTTGGTGGCAACCAGGCCTCCGAGTCCATGGAGATGACCACTCCCGTCTTTACAAAGCCTGCCATTGCCACAGGGGACCCACAGAGTGCAAAGATGCAGTTTGTGTTGGAGCGGAGGTTCTCTGAGGACAGTGTGCCTCCCCCAAAAGACAATACCAAGATCGTCACTCGCACCGAAGCTGGTGGCATTAAGGCCGTGGCCACCTTTTCTGGGTTCCCCCTCGATTATGAGGTATGCTCACCCACTTGCCTGATCGGAGTGTTGGTTTTATCGGCTATCATGTGCAGAGTGCAGTGAAGCAGTGAACACATGGCTATCTTGATGTTTCAGCCTTTCGGTGTGAAGGCCTCGTTTGGCAAGCCTCATGAGTTGCATGGGACTCTTCATACAGCGGTTACATCTCACATCGGCATACTTGTCATGACTGTTACTGCACCTTACTCCAGTTCTCTGCTGCCTTCCTGCCTTCATCAGCTGTTGAAGCATCACAGCCTAGAGTGCCTCATATTTCCCTCCACAGTGTCGTTGTCAAAACGTTGACAGAAGCCGTGAGAAGTGCTACTTCCACATTGCGGTTGAATAACTCATCAAGCATGTGCCTGCATAGTCTGACTGCAGTTGCTCCCTGGCTGCAGGTCGTCTCAGCTGAGAGGGATCTGAGGGCTAATTTGCTGCGTGATGGGCTAAAACCAAAGGCTGGTTACCTGCTTGCACGTTATAATGAGCCAACAGCTCCGCCATTCCTGCGCCGGAACGAGGTCCTGATTGACTTGAAAGATTTCAAGCTGCCAGCGATCAAGTGATAATAGATTGTGATTATCACCAAAGGACTGGCGCGACCAACATTGCAGTCGCATTTGGCGCTGGCATTTTCCAATCTTTCATCACCGCAGAGCACTGGCAGGACGTTGCGCGAGTACGCATGGTAGCGGCAGACAAATATAAAATTGCATCTCGGCGCTGCAACATGCTGCACCCCAATATACACACGCCTGATTTCGAGACTTCGCCGTCCCCCGCCCCGACCCCAGACACCCCCCTTCCCCCCCGCCTGGACCCCAGACACTTCAAAGCTATCGTACAGCAGCACGGTGTGATCGCACATGGGTATTTGCGACGCACACACTGCGGTTGTTACGACCTGCACAGCATAGACTGTGGATGCTTACCGGTACCGGTTGCTTATCGGTGGCAGTGTTGCCCAGTTCAGTTCCCGTCTCACTACAGCATTTTTCTTGTACCGTGGCATCAGTGTCCAGATCCAGCGTGTGACTCAGGCCGAAGTACTGATGTGGTCAGGTACTTCGACACTGAGGCAAGTCATTGATTGTATTCAGAAGCAGGTCCATGTAGGCCTCGCATTGTGGTTATGAAGCAGTTGAGCCGTTTGTGAATTGATTGCAATGACCATACCGCAGTGCATATGGCATGCATGGTATATGTACCTGCTGGCTCTCCTTGACGGCTGAGATGTGACGTAGCTTACTTGCCACAGGCATGGATGCAAGTGGGTGCGTCTGGCCCGGCGGTAATATGCAGGTGGTAGATATGTACGATCTAGATGCTACCAGTTGTTAAAGCGAACAATCGTATGTGTATCATACAGTGCCCCTTATGCGAAGCCATGACATCCACGAAGGTAGCCTGCTTTTTAGCCTTCCTGCGTGAAACTGTGTATCGCTTGCTCCCCGTGCTGAATACGACTAGTGCCTCACATGTCTCGGTGAGAAACAGCTACCGAATCACATCAATGATCTCGTTGAGAGTCGGTCGAGCATGGAAGCATTTTTCTGTTTGGGTGACATGTGCACTTCCTCACGAGTGGAAGGCTTGTCTTTAAAGGCCCGGCCGTCAGTTGTTGCGTAACGACGCTGCGCATGTGTCTACAAGCTATTCAACAGAAGTTAACAAATCATTGCAAGGTGACAGCCGCGACATGACGTTCGAACAGGATACTTATGCTGGTTGATTGGACGTCACATACTATCCGGAATGAATAGGTAGCCTGTGCAGGGGCGATTCCTGCGCCTCTAGGTCCGTATGACTCCTCAGCGCAACAATTGCAAGTCCAATGTGACAATAGAGATCCCTAAATGATCAAATACCAGTCAAACTTCATTCGAGACGTCTGTCTACATTATTTTCTGCTGCAACACAAGCCCGTCAACGAGTTTCAGCCATGAATGCCGGGGAGACCGTCGCTCCTTGGGCCAGGTCTTGTCCAATCAATCAACACCTTCCCAAGACATGATGACATGATGTGACGCTGTACGTATCACCCTTTGGTGTCCTTGGCATACATAACCGACGATTTCGATCCGGCACATTCTCGAATTGCGTGTCGTGTTGGCTTTCAATGTGCCTCCCTGCGTTCATGCATCAAGGAAGAACAGGTGTACATCTTGTGGATACTTGGGCTGTTTGAATCAGAGATATGTCTGTAATGCAGTTCCGTGGCTGTCGTTGTTATGGAATGACCAGTTCCAATCACGCATGAACAGGAATTACAGCTCCCGCGGCCGACCTATGCAGAATCCGATGAGCGATTGGCCAGCTATCAATTAGTTCGCCATGTGATTATTCTCGGTCGCGTCTTGTACGTTAGAGCTACCCTTCCGGCTTTTGACGCGGGAAGTATGTTCAACCTGCACGGACGGGAATGAAAGCCAGCACAGACAACAGTGGACAGAACTTGACTGCAGGGAGCCTCCGATGATATCGCGTATCTGACAGCAGCTATATGGCCTCACCACAAGATGATGTGCACAACCACGGAGCGACCCTGGCACCAGGCATACATTCGCAGAGTTCGCCAGTAGTACAAGGCCACATGAGCACCACCTACCTTCCGGGCCAGCTCAATGAAGCCCAAGGCGAAGGTGATGCACCACCTGCCGCAAAGCATGCTCCAGACGCCCCTTCTGTTCTCGCGCCATTCTTCCAGAGTTTGGGACCTCGGTGCTTTCCTGATGCCCATACAACCGCATCAGCCCTGCCAGATCAAGCCATGCCTTCAGAAGGCCTGCGACCAGGCGCAACTCACAGCATCAGGGGCATGTCCGCTGTGGTCACCGACCCCTCGGGCCCCGCGCAGCTGACGTCCTCTCCTGCAAAGCCGAAGCGGTCAGGCCTTCGCCGCAACAGAGCCGTCGGCCCCTTCCAAGCCTCAGCGTCACAATTCCGATCCCGCAGATCGGCCAAAACATGCGCAAAGCAGCTATCACAGCCTACTACGAAGCCTCTCCACATGCCCCACAACCCAGCTCAGCCTCCAACATCGTATCAGCAGCCTCTATCTCAAGCGCAGCCACTTGCGAGCTCCGGCCAAAACATGCACATAGCCGCACTCGGTTGCGGCTCAGACGCTGTGCCTGCAGAAAATGGCCACCTCTCCCTTTCCAGTCAAGTCTCGTGTCGCGCCATCGCTTCCAGGCGTTCGTCTCGGGCCACCTCTGGTCTCTCAAGCCACCCTGTTCCTGCGCCCACATCACTCAATGCGATCGCTGAGGCAGACGAGGAGCGCAAGCCGTCCGGAACCAGCGCACTGTTCACCGCCCCTGCAGCAATCACTGCTACCCCTGCCCACAACACTCCACGGCGCCACAGCTCAGACCATACAGCCCAAGCTACGGTCCTCCCTGTCCCTGCGCACCTCAAGCCCCCAAAAGCCACGACCAAGCCGCCGCCTCCCACAACATCTGCACCTGCAGTTGGCCCTTCCCTCAGACCTGGTGGACAATCAGCTACACAGCAGCTGTCTGTCCAAGATATGCCTCCTGTATCTGCGGGCGCCGAAGCTCCCAGTGCACCGGAGGCCATCATACCAGTGCCTGCAATGCGGCAGCCAGCGAGCTATGCACACTGCCCACCGCAGCAAGCTCCAGCTGGGTTGCAGCCACAGAGCCTTGAGCTATGGGAGCAGGGTGGGGACCTGCCAGGCAGGTACCGCATGCCGGCAGACCTCCTGCACACTCACCACGGCGGCATGATCCTGCCGCTTCCCGAGCGCTCGGGCCGTCCCGCTGGTCCGGCAACGCGGCGCGGGGCACCACCGCTGACCGCGCTCCGCATGCACAGCGTGACGTGGAACATGGGGCGGACCAAGCCGACACACGACCTCGCGTCATACCTGCGGGGGGAGTTCCTCGGCGTCGCTGCGGGGGCGGCCGGGGGTGCGGCTGTGGCACCGGTCCCGGATGTGATCGTCGTGGGCACGCAGGAGAACGCGGCCCCGGGGCCGTGGCTGGACCTGCTGCAGGGCGTCCTGCGGGCAGAGGGGTACGTGCTGTTGCGCGGTGCGGCGAGCATGAACTCCGCTCCTGGCGGCTCCTTCGTGATGACGATCGCAGCGTTTGTGCGGCGCGAATTAGAGGAGCGGTTCTCTGATGTGCTCGTGGGACGGGTGACGTGTGGGCTCGGAAACAAGGTGCGGCCTCGGGCTGTTTGTGGCAGCTCGTGTTGGTTTGTGTCGCCACCTCCATGTACCACGAGCTGTGAGTGCCTATCGCACGGGCCAGCAGTGACGGCACATCAGCTTAGTCCATGCATGCGTCATGCATCCTTACACTTTTTTTTAGTGACCGGTCTGTGATGCCCGATGCAGTGGCGTTGTGCCATACAGTGTTCCGCAGCAGCGTGGTGCTTGAATGTGCCGGGCATTGCGCTTCGCCAGCACTATCTATACGTCAATCCGCCTATGTACTGTATATTCTATGCATACATGCTGGATTCACTCATCCACAAGCACTGCCACGGCATCACCCGTTGGTGAGTCCTGCCCCTGCTGTCCTTTGTGCCTGCAAAACTCAGCCTGTCAGATGGGAGTACCAAAAATGTCCTGCAGATACGATCCCATCAGCCCTGCGTTTTGCGTTACAGCGAGGTGTTTCAACAGCATTGTGGGCCTGCGTAATGCGGTTGCGTCCCTGCTTTTAATTTAGTGCGGTATATGCCACAACTTTGGGCCACTGCATGGCAGAGCACCCCGGCACACTACAGAACAACACAACCAATAGCATCGGATGTTGCAGGCGGGGAACAAGGGTGCATGTGCGGTCGCGTTCACGGTGTCGGGCGGCGCAGCAGGCGGCGGCGCCGCCGAGCCGACCCGCGTGCTGCTGCTGTGTTGCCACCTCGAGGCGCACAGCCACCGCCTGCAGCGCCGCAACGCCAACCTCCGCCACATCCTCTCCACCCTCCACCTCAAGCCCCCACGCTCCCGGCGCGGCCTCTCACAGACCCTCCTCACGTCGTTCCTCCCGAGCCACATGAGCCCGCTGCGCGGCCGCAGCCGCACCCGTGCCTCCACCGCGGACCCCCGGGGTCTCATGTCCACCTCTGGCCACGCCCGCGGCCACTCTCTACCAGCAAACACGCTCGCATTCATGCCGCAGGCCGGCTGGCCTGCGGCGCAGCGGCAGCATGATGCTGGGCTGCACGGGATAGCAGAGGCCACATCAGACGGCGCGTGGCAGCACACGCGGTCGCAGTCAGTGCATGGCCTGACGTCGCCGCGAGATCCTGACCCATGCATGGCCGAGGGTGCGGTGCGGGAGGATGGGGGTGCATGTGGCCGCCATTCGCGGCGGTCCGCTTCGCTGCCAAGCGGCTCGATGGCGAGTCTCATCGCAAGCGGCGGCGCAGCTGTGGCGTGCGGTGGCGCGGACACTGGGCCGCCGGCGGCGGACCCTGGCCTGCGGACGTCACACGCGGCGCTTGTCGCATCGCTGCAGCACTGGGATTGTAGCAGGGTTGATGTCGGGAGTGACTGCGGCAGCGACAGCAGCGGCAGTGGGACAGTTCAGGGTGCAGCCTGCGGCGCCAATGAGGAGCCGGCACGGGGCCCGGGCGGCGCTGCGGCTGAGGGGGCGCCAGGACGCTACTCTGGCAGCGACGCTGGCTCCTGGGGGTTCAGCGATGACTGCAGCACTCCAGTGGAGAGAGGGGATTCTGGACTGGGGAGCACAGCCTCTGGGACGGCGGAGGGCGGTGTGCCCGGACGTTCAGCCAGTAGCGGCGACAGCTGGAACGCGGACAGTGGTGGCGGGGGTATGCCGATGCAGGCTGGGAAGAGCCCGGCTATGCTGCTGTCGCGGCGCGGACGGGGCCGAGGCAGTGCGCAGGAGGGCATGCATGGGATCATGCAGGAGGGCGTGTGGTCCCATGAAGCCTTCTGCAGGGCGAGGGAGGGTGCAGACGCGGGTGTGGGTGGCGTGGCGGCGGGTGCGCAGAGTCCAGCAGTACCCCGTGCAACGACCCCGTATCCTGCGTCGCTGCAGCAGGCGCGGGGTGGCGACGGTGCGCTCATGCATGGCACGCCGGCGGCGAGCAGCGGCCGGGGCACTCCGGACCTGAGGAGCGCGGCTCAGCAGCTTGGCCGCGACATCTCGACTCCAAAGCTCGCCTCGGGGCTGTTCGGCCGCCACGGCAGTCTGCCAAAGAGCACGCCGCCGCCAGACCACCGCGGGCCGGCCCTGCAGCGTGCTGTGCATGCTGCGCCAGGATCCGCAGGGCCGCGGCGGTCCGCGCGGGCAGCACAGCTGCAAGCGGACCTGCTTGCAGCAGCAGAGGCTGACAGCCCCGCCGCCGCCGCAGTGTGCGAGGGCATGCGTGGTTCGGGCTCGGCATCCGGGTGCAGCTCGATGCATCTGCGCGGGAGCATGGAGGACAGTGATGTAGATTCCCTCGCCGGCGCGCTGTCGGCGTCGTCAGATGCACACCACTGCGGCGCAGATCCAGGGCTGGCGCTGCGGTATCGAGCCCCGCCCGCAGGCCACATGGCTGGTCTCGCCGGTGCTGCAGCGCCAGCCAAGCTGCACAGCGTGCTGCCGCAGCACGCGCGTCACACCCCCGGCAACCAGCGCAGGAAGACTGCCTGCCGGGCGCTCGCAGAGGAGGATGCACCGCTGCGTGCTGTGCCGCCGTGGGAGGTGCAGAGCCAGGCGGGACAGCACGCGGCGAGTGCTGGCGTGGAGAGCAGGCACGTTGAGTCGGGGGTCCTCCGCGGAGGGGGGGAAGGTGCGGGGTACCCCCCGCCGCAGGTCGTCGTGGAGGGCCTGCAAGCTGGCAGTGACAGCAGCAGCAGCTGCGACATGCGGAGCGGGCCTGCGTCCCCGGGCGGTGCGTCGCATGTGGAGCTGCGGGACGAGATGACGGCCTTGGCCGCGGCGGGCCATGGCAGCGGCGGTGCCGCTGCAGTGGAGCAGGTGGCGCCTCCGTCACCGTTTGCCTGGCGGTGCAGCTCGCGGCGCCAGGTACGCTGTGCACTGCGTAGCTCGCACACATAAAGCACACTCGCCCTGTCTTGCATGAGGCTTGCAAGGGTATGCATGCGGTTTGGCGACATGCGAAAGCATCACCTCAGTTGCACTTCAGGGCCCCTGCGATTGCATGTAGCGAGCAGAAGTATCATTAATTTTTTCTATTGCAAGTTGACAGCAGGTTGCATCATGACCCTGCAGGCTGGGTCGACGTCACCTGTGTCCCATGACCACTCCGCATCGCGGCCGCCCCGAGCGCCCGCCCCGTCCGTGCTGCGCTCACAGCTGCGCTCCTCCCGTGTCGCACCACTGCCCGCGCCAATTTCCGTCACCGCGCCGCCCTCCGCGGCCCCCGTGCGGGCCTCCTTCTCCGCACCCACCTCCCCCGTCGCCCGCCACACGCGCAGCGGCGGCGTGCCGCCGCCGCTCGGTGGCGCCTGGCCGCCACATGCTGCCACCTCCACACTGCCACTCTGCCGCCGCGACGGCGCCAGAGCTGCATCAGGCTCCGGCGTGTGCGAAGCCATCGCGGCGCAACCGCCTCACGCCCATGACAGTGCACCAGTCTGCGACAGTCTCAAGTCCTCCGCAGTTGAGGCAGCCCCGCGCGGACCCCTGGAGATGCAGCAGCCGCTGTGGTGGCTTCCGGCCAGCCCTCCGGCGGACTCGGCAGGCCCTCCCGACATGCTGGACGGGCGGCTACGAGCTGGGAGGCAGTGGGCGCTGCCGCCGCTGGCGGTCGCAGAGCCATCAATGCCGAGCAGCCCAATTGCCGCGGGAGCGTCGCCAGTGTGGGCCGCTGCCGCTGTAGGCCTTGACGCAGCGGCATTTCCCCCCGGCGCTGCCGCTGCAGAAGAGCGTGACGTGAGTGAAGAGTTTGATGTAGCCTTGCTGATTGGAGACCTCAACTACCGGTGTGCTCTTGCCTTGCCAGTGTTGCTCAAAGATGGCCAAGAGTGGGCTGTGCCGAAGCTGATGCAACCACTGAGAGAGCATCGATGCCGAATCTTAGCCATGCATGTTCCGGCGCCTGGTTTCAATTTGCAAATGTTGTCCGTGTGTATGTGCTGCATGGCTGTGTGAGCCGCGTAGTCGCATTGCATGCTCCTTTTTGGCAGGCATTGGCCTCGCATCCCAAGCCGGCCGCGGCACCCTGACATCAGGCAATGCTTGTGCATCTCGCTGCTGTCTTTATGACCAAGCATATAATTCCAGTATAACATTGGCATGCCCGAGCTTAGGTACAGCTGAGGCTAGCTCTCCCGCGACAGAGTCATCTGCAACCGTGCTTGGGAGCCAATGTGTTCACAGCCTCCCGCAAACAGTACCAATCACACATATGCAAGCCTGGTCGGCATGCTGTTGCCGTGTCGCCATTTGGCAGGCGCGGTGTGTGTCTCTGCCTGCGGCTTTGTGGGAGCATTTCAGAAGGGCCTGCACACCATGGCGTGCGATACGCGATGCCATGACGGCGCGTGCTGTGCTGCAGGGTAGACCTGGAGCCAGAGCCTGTGCTGCGCGCTTTGAAGGCAGCCTCGGGCCAGCCGCCAGCGGCGCTTGCACCGCTGTTTGCGTGCGATCAGCTTAGCGCGACCAAGCGCTCCTGTGAGCTGCACCCCCTGCAGCATTTCCAGGAAGCCACAGCGGAAGACTTCATGCCGTTCCCCCCCACATACAAGTTCCTGGAGAACTCTGAAGAGTACGACCCACGCCGCACGCCGAGCTGGACGGACCGCATCCTGTGGCGCAGCAATTACCACCTGGACGCTCAGGACCCGATTGCCGCCGTCCAGTATGCATGCGTGCCATGCATGCAGCAGAGCGACCACCGCCCGGTCGTGGCGACCGTCGTGGTGCAGCTGAAGCACAGCAGCAAGGTCACGCTGGATCAGGCGGCGGGTTTGGAGGACACGGACGCAGCGGCGCGGGATCGGAATGCAGGGCGCCGTGCGCTGAAGAAGTGGCTGGGGGAGGCGACGTCCCGGCTGCGCGCGCTGCGCGGGCCTGCGGCGGCGCCGGTAGCGGTAACAGCTGACGGAGACTACGCGCCGTTCCGGCACAACGCCGTGATGCTGAAGCTTGGTGGTGCGCTGGACGAGGCGGGCGTGCGGGGGTCGAGGTCGCTCCCTCGCACGCTGCCGGGGGGTTTCACCGGCGGTGAATGACAGCTGCAGTGCCTGGCGGCCTTGGAGCATGGGTATGCAGGCTCTGCCTGTCCGATTTAATGGTTCTATGCTAGTTGCGAGGGTGGTTTATTGAGTTTGGTGCTGTGTAACTGACAATTGTCTGTGTAGTGGTGGATATATCATGCGATGCGTCGGCATCAGCACAATAGACACGGGTTGCCCCTTGGTAGTAGAGATAATATTGTGTAGCACTGGGGGGAGATTTTTGGCCGCTCTTATCCACTGGCTCATAGTTTTCATATGGTGATGTGTCATTCCATACTAGTAGCAGGGATAAGAGAAGACACGCTGCCGTTTCTTTGTAGTCAAGCCCTCCTGAGAGGGACTCGACCTCCAGGACTTGTTTGTGACTTTCGATTCGTTTGCTCATGCAACGTGTGACATGCTGCATGAATGCCACTTGTGACAGGAACACGATGGCCTCTGCCTAGAGTGCAAAGCAATTTGGTGAAACAAACCCGCTAGCCTGGTGTTGTGCGTTGTGCTTTCAGACAGGTAGTCCTAGCAGGCAGAAGCTGTTCGTTTGTATGATTGATTTATTTTTTGTATCATGCATACAGTTGAATTTTCACAAGCATTGGCGTATATCAACACTTGTCCAGTGCTACTGACCTCTCTCCGGTGAGTTGAGCTCGGGGGCCATAATTCAGAGCGCTGATCAAAGCACCGACTAAGATCAGCGACGGATTCCTTAGCAGGTAAGCATGTAGCACTAATCGGCGTTCCACCTTACCCATCATGGCAGTCGCTTGCTTTCGCGAGCATGCTTGACATTGTGCATAAAAACGGAAGGTCTCAGAACTCGGCTTCCAAAACTGCATCCCCTTCAATGTGTCACGTAACATCCCCTTCGGCCTAATTCGCTCTACTTTGAGTGGAGGCTGGTGATCCGCTATGAATCCTCCAAACCGTTTTCCTGTAGACATTTGAGGCGATGTGGTTTGACAGATCATCAGCCTATGCTGCAATGCCTGGAATCTGACATGGCCACACTCAGTTCAGAATCCAGACCGACCTAGAAGTAGCCTGTCCGGTGGAGCTTTGGGATTTTAGGCTAACAACAGGTGCATCCTGGGTGGGGCATACCACATGTATGACATCCAAAGCGCTCAAATACCTGCTGCAGCACAGCACGCTGAGCAGTTGTTGCGTATTTTTCTGTGGCAGGGAGTGAAAAGCTTGCACATGAGCCAACATCGGACAGGCTGCTCGGTAGCATTCGCGAAAACCCCCAGCCTTTTGCCAGCATGAACAGGCTGAGACCCCAGCCTATGTCACGCCGCACTTCATCTTTCGTGAGCAAGGCCGAGACACCATTCGACAAGACAGGCCCTGCATCAATTCAGGATCCCTGGAAGTTCCGCTGCAAGGCTGACCTGTCCGTCGATGAACAGCACGCCACCTTGATGCTGACTTCCAGTTGGAACAGTATGTCACCACACTCCAGATAGTCTAGACGCTCTGGAACAATTTGTATTTCATACTTTGTGGTGGCCTTCGACCAGACTTGTTGTATCTTGGGCGGCCCCACTGTGTTGCTCTGACTGTGCGAGTTGCCTCGCCTGCTGCAATAGAGGCGTTCACGATGGTAGCTGCTCCTAGAACTGGCCCAAGAACTGGTGTGGCATTGCATACACGCAGAGCAAGACCAATGGGCTGTCCAAGGCACAAGCATACCCACCAGGCTGCGGTACCGGCGATGACGGGGTCCGCTTGTGGTACGCCTTTCACGATCATTGGACCCTGATTCACCAAGAAGCCACGTTGACACAGTCTCCTAAGACGGAGAGTGCAATTACATACAGCTTGGCGAAGGGCGCGTCGCAAGACCTCCGCTTTGTTGCAGGAAAGAGCCATGGGCGGACGACGTGCCGTGGTAACACTGGTTGTCACCTGTCGTCACTACGTCGTAATATGTCCACCTGGATCCAGGCCTGGGAGATCCAAAGGACACATCCATCACGACGGGTAAAAGTAATGAGGACCTGTAATTTCACTTGTCAATCTACAACCATTGACAATCAAGCAGCCGAAACACTGCAAGTCAACCGAATGCGCTGCCACTGGGGGGACAGATCGAACAGAACCCTGCGCGAGGCTGATAGATATATGGGATGGCCAGCACATGACTATCGAGGTTCTGCTGGTCCACAACTGCACAACCTCAGCAACGGCACATAGCACAGAAGGGCTGCATGCATCACACCAGGTAAGCTCGGTATCAACTGTCATATATGGACCACCGCCATGTTTGGCCTGGGGTGTATGCTAGACCTTTGGCATACGTCTCGGTGTATATCTTGACCAAGATCAGCTCCAGGCCTAGCAAATTATAGGCAGCTCAGGTGTGGTAACCAGGATGGCAAAGCTCATCCGTCAGGCGTGTCTGTTCACAGTGGGCCGTTGAGGATCAACAGTCAAGTTACTCGTTATCTAGACAACATGATAAACGCGCAGGTAATGTAGTCGAAGTCCGTAGCTCACCTGTGGCGATAGCCTTTTTGTACCGATTGTGCTTCCATACAATCCGGTCTGTAGCTCACCTGTGGCGATAGGCTTATTGTACCTATTGTCCTCCCATACAAACCGGTCTGTGCATGGTTGGCACGCACACAACAGTGTAGCGTTGTATGACTTTGGGATTACGAGGTAGATGCAACGAAGCAGTGAATGGCACCATTCTTTGTTGCTTGTTTCAGCACCATTGTAGGCTGCCCTGTGTGTGACAATAATCGCATGTACTGTCTCGAATGCAGTGCACTGGCGCGCATGTGTCTTTGCTTGCTTACAAACCAAATGGCTGACCTAATGTTATGGCAAAGTTCGTGTCTCCCGTTCACACAGGCCGAATTGTAGAAGAAGGTGTCATGTATGTGTGGCATGTGATTTTGGTATTCATGGCTTGGTTGTGACTTCCGTTACAATTGATCTTGGTCAGTACGGCTTCGGCAGTTGTATCAACATGCATCTGCACACCAGTCGAGCTATGTACAAGAGACGCTCTCATCATCTCACTAATTTTGAGTTCATGCCACTTCAGGTTCCCTCATTCCTCCGTATGAAAGAGTTTACTGGTTCAGAGGCCAGCCCGAGCCGGTGCCAGAGTCTTGGCCCTGCATTGGAACGGCAAGCGTCAGCTATCACATCAACAGTAACATGGATATGTATGAGCAGCCGAACCGTGCAGCAAGTGCAGATGGCAATTGGGCTAATGCGACTCCAATGTTTCGCGCCATTTGTGAGCTTGACTGCTTGCAATTTACTTGGTGCGAGGGCAGCCAGCTTGTGCACCATTGTAATGATGCAAGACGCTGTCCTTGCCCCCGGCAGAGAGGACATTGTGTGGCCGTCAGGCTCTGGCACAATGATGGTCGCAATTTGCACACACTGAGAGCCTGTAGAGGTTCCAGAGCATACACAGTACCAAGCCCGCAGGATAAGTTGTGAGCTGGAGCTGCGCACATGCTTGAGGTCGCCCTCCTTGTCACGGTTTTTGTTGGCCTGCTTCCTGGCAAGCACCTTGTCAAATCCCTTGCCAGCATCCTCGGGCACAGCCTTCCTGACATCACCAGCTGCCTCCTTCACGGCTTCCTCTACAGTCTTCGCGGCCTCCTGGACGGCTTCTTTAGCATCTTCTGCGGGGTTTTTTTCTGCGAATGTTACTGTGCACCGGCGGCCGGTCCTCACTGCAAACATTCAAACAGAATCATCATCGTGTTGCTTTTCGCGCCACGGCTGGCGCAGATCGTGACGAGGCACTGATGCAGCCACCACAACAACCATTGGAACATTCATTCTGGCTGCGTGAGGTGTCATTCATCAGACGCTACGGCTGGGCTCCCAACAGGAATCGATAAACGAGACACTCGTGACACGACACGCCCATGAGCGCCTGCAATACTGACACGCAGGAGCCAGGACGAAGCCTTTCACATCGACTTGACCTGCATGTCTTTAGACCCGTACCAGGTGTGGCGCGAATAGGCCTAGCACTGAAGGAGACGCGTGCGCTGATCATATCTGTGGCGGTAGTGGTAGAGGTATTTTTGAAACTTGACCGAATTGCGACACAGGCTTCTAAGTTATCCATCGAGTAGCACAACCCGCGCTTATATGAGAGACAGCAATGGGTACGAGCATACCCGATTTCACGCTGCTTGGTCTTTGACGTAGATCTTGGTCTCACGCATTAGCTCAACCAGCCGAGTGGTGAAACGGTCCAGTGCTCGCCACGTGTAGATTCCCTTTTGGATGATTAGCAGATGCATCTACGCGGACGCAAGTTTGTTCATGAGCTGGCTGCAAAGGAGACCATACGGCTGCAGCGTCGCCAGCATATTTGTGGCCGCGCTGCGGCGGGCCTCGAAATGATGCTGACATATCTCCGTAAATACGCAACTTGTGGTAGCAGTGCGTAGATCCTACACACGCATTATATGACGAATCAGCGGCTAATGCAGCGACTTAGCACGAATCCGCTATTCTTGCGAGCACGCACAGGCAGACAACGGAGCAGGTGGCACCGCTTTGTACGTCGTGGCGCCGGACCAGTTGCAATCGAATGGTACTCGTCGCATGGAGCTTGCTTGTCTTGCGTGCGGCTACAGTGGTTGACGATGTGGAAGACTGTACATGTGAGCTGATTTGGGGAAGGCCTCCTGTACTCCAGCTGGTCAGGCCTCCCAATGCAGCTGCCTTACTTTTGAAACCATCAAGTCCCAACATGGTACCCATTCAAGCGCAACCGCACTGCGACCTCCGCGCATTCCACAGGTGTGCCACAGAAGTCTGGCGACTCTCGGTGGCGGTATCGTGTCCATGTTTGATTAGGTCTACCGACGAGTTCAGCCGCAGCGAAAGGTAGCGGGGGTGGCTCTCTTTGTACGGGTTTGCTGGGGAGCCCAGCAACCTTGGCGCCTGCGCCAGGTGCAGCAGTCGGGCATCCCAGGCCTAGGCCCCCATCGCAGCACACTTGCAGTCCATCCGCCTCCGTTGTCTCCACCAGCTGCATCCTTGAAGCAGGCTGTTGTCCGCAGGCAAGTTGCTGGTCCGGTGCGCAAGGCTCCTTGCAGGCAGCCTTTGCTCATACGAGCAAGGCCACCTACAATGGCCAGAACATATGTCAGCACCCAGTGGACGTGATCGCCGAGCATACCCTCGTACGGCATGCAGCCGTAATGCATCATAGCTAACAAGGGCCTTGGACTAAATGTTGTCCAACTGATTGATCAGGCAGACCACTCAAATGCGTACAATGATACATCACATGATCGCACGGATCAACATACTCCGCAGAGTGGGACCTGACAAACGTCCGGTCACAACTTGAGTACGCAAACCGAATTTCCTTGAATCAACCTAGATGTTCGGTGATCTCCAGCATCGGTGTGATCACCAGCATCCGGCCCAGACGCCTGTATGAAGGGGTTGGTGAGAGATGTGAGATGGAGAGATATTAGTGAGGTACAACCGCTGTCCCCTTCTTCTCAGGAAGTCGTGGGCTCGATCCTGCGTGCGCTGTGGGGAATCGAACCGGCCGCGCGTGACCTCGCTCAGCACAGGAGGAGGCCCTGCGAGTTATGTACGGTCATCTGAGGGGGGTTTCCAGGTGGTTTACCCCTTCGGCATATGTGGTCCCGTTAATTCAGAGTTGACAATGTCCAATAGGATACGGCTCAGTAAATTCAGATTTGCTGTACTTTACAAACCCCTACCCCACTGGCCTCCAAACACCCCACCCCCCATTGCGCCCTGGCATGCAGCAGCCATGTCGGGGCGCAACGGTGTATGGGGTGGGGGTGGGGCGCCCCGACACGGCTGCTGCATGCCGGGGATGCTCGGCGCCCAAGCTGCACTGCGGCGCCGCCGCCACTACCACAACGTTGGTCCACAACGGTCAGCCGCGTTGTAGTAAACGCGCACGGTGCCAGCTCTGCTGATGCAACAAACACTGAGCCGTCCGCGCACCGCACGTGTGGGCGTGGTGTGTGCAGGACATGCATGGGAGTGCCCTCACGGTGGCAGCGCTGGCCGCCTGACCCTGTGGCCACCCGAGCCCTAAAACAGCGCCCAGCTGCATCGTAGACCAAGCTGCAGTAGCACTGCATCTCAGGCACGTGTGCGCCGCGGCGGCGTCCTGCACAGCGACATTGGCTCCAGGACCCCTGTGGCCACATCAGCCCCACCTGCGCTGCACGCTCCTGGCCTGCCTTGCAGTGCCTAGCAGACTCATGGAGGCCTCGGCCGTCGCCGACACAGACGTTAGCGACTCAAGGTTCTATGAAAGGTCGGCTGCCTGATCACCCCTGTGGCCACCTGGGACGAGCCGGGCGACACCGCTGCGGTGTTCCAGGCGATGTCCACCCGCAGCGTATGCATGCAGGTGCAGCCTATACAGCCAGCCCTCGCGGCCAACTCCCACACTCCGACAGCGCCATTGTGACCACCCGCAGCAGCCCTGGAGACCTCTCCATGAGGTCCACGCTGTGCTGCTGTGCCCCCGCCGCTCATGCATGCGGGTGCGCCACACAAGACACGCTCGTGTTGATGCGCATGTGGACTTGAGCGCATGGCTGGATATGTCTGCAGATTTGTGTCTACCGGGGTGAATGTTGCAGTGCATGTGGGTCACAAGGAGGGACACGGAGAGGCAGGCAGCACCGCAAAACCGGACGTGTGTGAGTGGGTGTCAGTTTTGCAAGGTGGTGGTGGCTGCTGGGTGGCTGCTTGTTCTGTGTGAGCTGCTTGCTGTGGCTTGGGTGTGCTCCGTTGTTGCTACTGTTCTCATGTCATGCACTCTTCCCGCCCGCGATGCAACCTATCTCCCCGCCTCGGTCATCATATCACCGAACATGCGCAACCCCTGAGATACAGCAGCACAGCACATTCGCAAACCCCCGCGGGGGGTCCAGTCTGCAAGCTCTGCCTACACCACGCAGCACGCAGCACGCAGCACGCAGCACGCAGCACGCATTCCGAGCTGGCGGCGCTTCCCCGCACCGCGTTCCCCCAGGGCAGTTGCCACGATGCCTCCCGGACGTCCGTGTTCACACATGCAGCGGTCCTTGTAACACGCATGGACATCTGTGTGTGGCTGTGGTCGGCGCGAGTGCTGGCGGTGCGTGGGTGTGTTGGTGTGTGCTGCGTGTGGCTGATTGCGTGGGTGTGCGGGTCCCCTGGTTGTTGCTCGCGCGGTGCTACCTGCCTTGCTTGCTTTGTCCTTGTAACGCATGCAGCGGGGTTGGGCGGTGTTTGATCTGCGGCGATGCCGGCAGTGACTCGGGCATGCCATGCCGACTGGATGATGCTGTGCGTGAGCCGTCGCCTGTTCCTGCGGTGCTACTTGCCACTCCGACTTTGTACTTGACACACATGCGACTGCTGCACGACCGGGCCTTGGTGCACAGGGAAAGAGAGCGAGAAAGCTTTCAAAACTGCCCTACAACCTACAGCGGCCCTGCAGCTGCCATAATGCTGCATTGAGATGTGTGCAACAGTCTAGCACCTGGATATGCAGGCAATTGAAGAACTTTAGCCGGTCTTGTGTGGTTGCAGTTTGTGAAATGGGTGTCATGGACACGTGCAGACCCACCCAACAAATATTCCCTTGGCTGCCTATTCTGTGGGTGAGGTAGACGTCATTCCATATGTCCCAGGACGCAGTCGCCTGTCACAACGGGTACTAAACTACTTTAAAATTTTGGAAAATTTCAATTTTGAAAATTTAAGTGTGCCTTGAAAGTTTTGCTTACTGGCATTCGATCTGAAACTTTTGCGGATTGCAACACGCATTGGACATGAATGGGTATGAGCGTGCGGAATCGGTGGGTGTCTGCCGTGATGTGCCAGGACGCCATGGTTGGTTTTGATGTGGGTTGGCATCTGTTCTCACATGCGTGCGCATTGGCATGCTTTTTCAATGCCCTGGCAACGCTACCCGGCCTCTCAGAATATATTCCTGTATCCCATTATACATGTACAGGTGTGCGATTATTTGTACTGTGTGGGAAATCTATTGGCGTGTGTGGTCAAAAGGGCTGCATCTTGCACACAGGCAGCCATGAACATGGAGCCTCGAAATAGTGCAGGCAACTGCACTGTGCATATAATACATTGAAGCATACAAACCAGCCGCATAAACGACACATATTGCAGACTTCCTTGTCATTACACGATCAATCAATGTGACACAAGCCCCAGGTGTCGAATGTCACATTTTAGCAACTACAGGCAACCCGGCACGGAACCTCATCTCACAACCCAAGGCACCACCGGTCCACAGCCTTGACATCTCGAAACACCTGGCTTGCTTGGTCTACGATCGCATTGAAACACTGCACCGTGTTGTACGATTCCGATGCCCATGTTTCGACCCTCTGAACTTACTGTGGCTTGTCAAGATCAACTCGCCCTACTCGCAAAATAATCAATGCAAACATGCTAAATCATGCGAAAGTGCTGCCACCTGCGTCACACCTGGCCTCTGCACAAAAGCCTCAGGCACATAGCACACCACCGAGGCATACAGTGATGCAATGGGCAAGGCAAGGGAAGCTCACACAACGAGCCCAGTGCGTGGACTAAATACCTACTACGTGGTGCCTGGCGGAATGTGAGCGCAGATCAGCCTGAAGAATCAGCTCCATCATGAACAGTGAAGGTTTTGGGGTGTGGTTGTAGAGCTAAATCTTATTTCCCACATAATCGTTGAGCATGGGCATCCAGACGTAACACCTGAAAATTAACAGCTCCTGAGGGCAGAAACTTCACCGATGCTGAATCTGTGGGAGCATGTTGGCTGGGTGACATCGTTTGAGACTGTTCTGCTGTGCGGATTCCATGCAAACAGACCGCCACCGGAGCGAAATGCCTTGCCCCAGTTTGACACTTGCCCTCTCTGATTCCGCTGCTGGCTGGACTCAAACTCTACTGCAGCCCATATGAGCTTCGCATTGATGCGTATGATGTGTCACCCAGGACTGCTGCCAAAGAGCTTGGCTTGCTGATTGACAACAGCCCTGACATATGTGTTCTCAGCCTCACTGCATCCGAGGCCGTGACGCATCAGTCCTCATCTTCTGTGATATCGTCTTGAATTCATCTGTAAAGCAATAACGGCATCAGGTTGTGGATATAATATGATCAGGCAGAGCCATCTCATGACATACAAGTTTGACAATCACGTACCCCACCCACCGCAGCACAGCACAAGACAGGCAACAGGCGAGGCTGGAAACCAAACAAGCGAAAGGAACAAAGACGTGATAAACATCGTGGTGCAGCAACTCTGCGCCATCGCATCAATCGGAATACCGTCGCTGAAGCAGGCTGAGTCATGATAGGGCGGGTCACAAACTTGCTGAAAATCACTGACTGTTAACAAGCACTGATGGCCTTGCATGATGACTACATGCATCACCACACATCAAGCAAAGCGCACCTCCTACAAGCTCCATGATATCATGCCAGAGATTTGGCCCTTCTCTGTTGTTCTTTGGCATTCTTGGTAGGAGCATCGATGTCGAGCAGGACACTGGATACCACACATTGCGGGCACATTCCTCCGTCAACTGTGCTCGTGTCCACCCCGCATATCGGCAGAACCAGAACACAGACTCTGGTAGGACGTCCCCATTGTTGACAGATTCACACAAACCATCAGCTCCCCCGAGGAATAAGTTTGGGCGGACCTGGATCAACCACAGAGGCTTGTCAACAACGTGTCACATGCTAAACGGCAAGAGAATGCAACGTTTGCATCATTCTGCCAACGCAGCGGTAAGCGATAGTTGTGCAGCGCTGAATGTGGCCACACCTGTGCAGCACCCGGCACACGATGTTCGTGCAGCAAGTACAACCCGTCCGCATCGACATCTCCCCCAAGATACACCTTGTTCTTCGCGAAAACGCGGAACTGGCTGTCCAGCACGACATCTTCCATCTGCTTCAGCCGCAGCTCGGAAGGCTTATTGAGAATTATTCCCATAGACCCTTGATCCGAATGCTCGATGACGAGGATGACGGCTTGTTCGAAGTATGTCTGGGAGCTGCCGAAGAGCATGGGGTTAGCAAGGAGGACGCAGCCTGGCTCGGGAGTGGCGATTAAATGCGCCCAGTCTTCCCCGCTGTCGGTTCCGGCAGAGCCACCGCATTCCCCATCTTCAATCTCATCCCAAGAAGCTTGTGGCGTTGCTCGTGATCGCGATACTAATTGCGCCCTGCACACGGGTGAACAATGTAGCGGAGGTCCCGGGTGAAACCCAGTCACGAAACTGTCCACGGTGACAGCTTTTCCTCGAGAGCAGCCACTACGTAATACCCCGAATATCGTTCATCCATGTCGAAAGAATACCTGAACTCTCGCCAATCTCCATCTTTTGTTGTGTGAGGGAGAACCCACGAGCCAGTATCCCTGCACGCGCGATCCTTCGGTCGGGACTCGCCTTTCTGTTGCATACTCTGAAACTGAGGCGCATAGAGAGCAAGGCACGTGGTCGAAGTTATCGGATAGGACATGCTGCACTTGCGGATCGACATCAAGATGTTCACGATAAACTGTGGCACCGGTTTTGCGCAAAGACCATACCGCAGATAAAATCGTACAAAAACAAAGTTTACGTTGTACGATCATGTGGTTTCACCCATGTGTCGGTGACATGCTGTCGTATGCCAGATCTGGCACGGGCAAGCGCTGGGTCCCGGTCCCGGCCTCGAGCACACATATAAAGTAAAAACCACAGACGTTCTGACCTGACAAAAACATCTTGCAATTAGGATATGTGCCCATTCCCAAAGAGCGCACCCTTGATCTGGTTGATGTGCACGACATATCACTGAATGCCTTGCTGCCTGCAAATCATTGTACCTCGGAAAACGCCCTGAAGAAGTGACCGTATAAAATTCAAGCGCCTTGACAAAAGGTTGGCATTCCGAGGGATCGTTGGCAAGCCAGCCCACACCGCTGAGATCAAGTGAAAACACGGAGCGAGAAATAGATACCTTCCGACAGGCAAACGAATCCGACAGTTTAGCTGTAGTTGTTTGATAGCGCATGTTAACTGGTGCACTAAAATGAAATGGAATCAATCGGAGTTTCTTAACGGGACGGGCCTATCGATAGGACAACAACTGATAGACACTGCCGTGCGAATGTTGGCTATAACTCGCACATGAGCTTTGCGATCGTGTGTGTGGTTTCTATCGCCAACTTCCGAAGCGGGGCAGCGTCGATACGTTTGATCTCCGCCTCGGTGGCAGAGCAAGGGTCTCAAGCCAGGCGCCGCCGGCGGGATACATGCCGTCCGTGGCGAAGGTGTTACGCCGCCATGTGGCGATACCTACACTCCGCCTCCGCTACCGGGCCGGCGAAGAGTTCGCGTTGCAACGCGATATAGTACCTCTCCTACTGCGATTTTGCATTCGACAGACAGCAAGGCTAAATCGACGTCGGAGCTGTGATGCTGTAGAGCGCTCTTATGCGTGGTTCGTCGGTTTTGTTTTTGAACGCTTGAGCCATGCCTCAGAATGAACACATAGAACTGTTTCAGAAACGCTACGGCAAGCGATTAGATCATGAAGTACGCAAGCGTAAGAAGGAAGCACGCGAAGTCCACGTGCGCTCGAAGTATGCCAAGAAGGCGCTTGGGCTTAAAGGAAAAATGTTTGCCAAGAAGAGGCATAAAGAGAAAATTCTCATGAAGAAGACCATCAATATGCACGAAGAAAAGGAGCGAGATCGCAAGGTGGATGAGGACACGCCACAGAATGCAGTTCCAGCATACCTCATGGAGCGCGATCAAGTGTGCTCCTGGACCATGGTGGCACTGACGAGTCCCGGAAGCCCAGGCCCACATCCTGTAGTTTGCTAGTTAATTGGCAACGAATCGTGAGATGATCGTAGATTGGCTAGTTCATCTGGCATGTAGTGCAATTGGTGATGCATTGGCCACCTCGCTGATTGCAGATTACTGCCTGTATATTACCATTAATATAATCTTCGCGAAATAAACATGACAATTCTCGTGGACATTGATGTTCTTTTTGTACAAATGCAGGCAGATCGTGCGAAGGTGCTGAGCAACAGCATCAAGCAAAAACGCAAGGAGAAGGCTGGAAAATGGGAAGTACCACTGCCTAAAGTTCGCCCAGTAGCAGAAGAAGAGATGTTCAAGGTCCTTCATTCGGGAAAGCGCCAGAAAAAGTCATGGAAGCGAATGATTACGAAAGTGACATTCGTTGGGCAAGGTTTCACGCGAAAACCACCGAAGTATGAGCGTTTCATACGGCCTACAGGGCTTCGTATGAACAAGGCAAATGTGACTCATCCCGAGCTAAAAGCAACGTTCCAGCTGGATATAATCGGCGTGAAGAAAAATCCAAACGGACAGATGTACTCGTCGCTAGGAGTAGTGACAAAGGGGACTATCCTGGAGGTCAACGTGTCTGAACTTGGCCTGGTGACTCCTGCAGGAAAGGTTGTATGGGGGAAATACGCCCAGGTCACAAACAATCCTGAAAATGATGGCACAATCAATGCAGTACTGCTAGTGTAGCTGCCATGCAGGAGTGGCAACCCGAGCCCAAATTGTATGTGCCCTGTATGAGTAGAAGTATACAGATAGAAGCTGATCTTCCTGCCTTGGGAGCTCTGCCCGTCGATGTGAAGGCCTTGTAACAACGTTGTGTGCCCGTGGAGTAGATGACTGGTATCCAACAGTGAAGCATTCCCTACACGTTTGCAGGGTCGTGCAGCTTTCAAACTCACCGCAATCTCTACGTTCCCGCGCTCGTATGTTCTCTTTGATCGGCTGCAGAATCCTGGTAGTACTTGCTATCCTTTGTTACAGAGATGCAAGACGTCTAGTGTTGCAAAAGATCTCTAGTGACTCACTAGTAGTGAGCATTTAATATAGTCTTTCGAAAGGGCGGATGTTAATAGCTGAGTAATCATACGGTGTTGTCCACGTCGTTTTCGTGAGCAGACGAGTTAACGTGCAGGCACACTGTGATTAGCCCTTCATCAAGCTGTATGGTCGATGTCGCATGTGTCAGCGAGCATGCGTATAGGCTAGATCCGCCCGATGTGGTGGTATAAAACAACATGTGGATGCACGGCAGTCCCAAAGATCTACAGTGCCTTCTGGTGAGCATTCAGCCATGACATTTTGGTTTGAACGTGGCACTGCCCATGGCATTTACGACCGCATGGTGTATCTTGGCACGGACTAATGACTTGAGTGCTCCAGTGCTTGCATTCTTTCAGGTCTCATGTAAAATTCATCTGCGCATCAAAGTCATATGTGGCAATGCGCCGTCAAAGGACTTCTTGCTTGTCGTGCTGATGCATAGTCAGGTTGTCGCCAATGCATTGCTGATCGAGACATGCGCACCTCATTCCTCACGCACGAAGCGGAACCGCACCATGTGGTAATGTACGGTGCATGAGCCCCACCAAATGCACGCGAGGGCGTGCTTGATCCATTTCTGTGCAAGATGTTGGAATTGCCCGGTCGCTTGGCCTGCGCAACGATCACTGCAAATAATGTCAACAACATGTAGGCATCGCATCCGTTCAGGTCTCGACTGCACAGGATAACTTTTGACAATGGCTGGGATTGATGGAATACCTGCAAATCCGTCCCAGCGCAGCTTCTCTGGGACGTCAAATCGTGGTGGAACTGGCGGGCATGGCGCGGATTCCATCGCACAGGTGTGCCAGCCATGCGTTGCTAGCGATGCAATGGCCTACGGTCCAATTTGAATGACTGATATAATACGATTCTGCATACAACAGTTCAGTTCATGGGGCGCCAAAGCGTGAATTGACACTGCTTCATATATAACGCCTGCCTGTGTTGCAGTCACATCACGCTGACTTCTCCAACATGAAGCTTGACATGGACAACAGAAGTCACACGGTCATTCGCATACGGCCGGCTGAATTCTTTGCGCGCACATTAGCGCACCAGGTGTGGCTCCAGCAGTCTTGCCAGTACTGCATTGCAGAAGCGGCACCCCCAAGCTATGCGATGGCCAATTCACCCAGCATGATCGACTAAGAGTCTTTCCTTGCAGCTATGCGCCTCGATTTGTCAGAGTCATCCGGCGAACTATAATGCCAAGCGTCTTCTAGACGGCGGATCTAAACTACTCAGGCAAGCGTTTGGACTTGCAGAGATGTGTTTTGCTCCCGACAGCGGGCATGGAGACGTTGTCAGCATATGCTGGTATGCCACTACCTGTACGCACTTGACTTCACCTGGAAGCAGTCATACACCACAGCCTCTTGCTACCATGCTACCACCACTCCACATGCATATGTGCAGCACTGAAGCACGGCATGGGCCAACAGCGCCAGAAATAATCAGTAATGCGACACTTATGATATCATGAACTGGCAGATCATGTGTTGCGACCAAGCCCGGACACTGCTTGTAGCACATAAATCACGCTGGCTGATATTCGACCGTTGGGCATAGAGATTTGGGTGAACTACCATCGCGGGGTTCACTCAAACCAGACCAACTAGTTCTCCCGACAGCACAATGACCAAGTCAAGCCTCGCAGTGCACATGCACATAATGATGCCATCGATCGTGCAGCTTATCCCGATACATTACTGCAGGGACCATGGCAGCTACCTTCCAAGCGACCCCACCTCCGGCAGGCAAGTCACGGAACTGAAACGGGGCATGCGGCTGCAAGTCTTCACAGTTTCCCCGACAGATGAGCCTGCATACACCTGCTTCGAGACAGGCGGGCCTACTCCCGTCCCATGCACTACCGTCATCAGCACCCAGCCAGACAACAGTGCCTCGACCCAGCTGTTCATGGGTGGCGAGGCACCAGCCGATGCTCCAGCTCTCGATGTCTCCACCTCATCTTCAGGCCTGACTGTCGCAGTCTATCAGAGTGACACCCGCATTGCCCACGCCATCGTCCCGCTTGACCAAGTCTGGGAGGTATTGCTATCTTGTATCAAGCACTACGCCACAGCCTGTTGTGACGCACACTCAAACAAAGACAGGTTGGCTGAGCGAGCCCTGGGGCATGTAAAACAAGGGGTCTGACGTCAATGCAGCTGTCCCAAGCTCCTGACGATGCAATCAGAAAAGCGAAGCATGCCCTGGCACGGCATGCGTGAATGCCCAACAGCAGCATTCCACAAAATTGCACAACACATAGACTTCGGTGCTGGAGTCGTCCGAGAGATGCCACAGCATGTGATTTCGCACATCTCGAGATCAAACCTGCCTTGCTGCACTCGTTTGCACCACCAGCCTGACGAGGGCAGTGCGGACAGGCAAACCTTGGTGCTTCTGCAGACCGTCATGGAGAAGCCACAGGAGGGTGACAACATCCCGGCAGGCCGCCCAAGCCACAGCGCTCTAGGTGACAATGCGGCAGCCCGGTGGCCTGGCCCAGCCACGCCGTGGCATGATAGCCCGCAAGCGCTCGGGCTGCGGTCGCCGCAGCACGATGCCGCAGTGCAGGGCAACGTGCTGCATACATTCGCATCGCCCGGGCCTGGTGCTGAGGCCGGGGGCCGCATGGGCGGCGGTGCGCCTGGCCGTGGGGCACATTTCGCCGCCGGCCTGGGGCCGCCGATGCCGGCGCCCGCGCAGCTGGCCCCGGACGCCCCCCGCCTCCGCCTGCGCTGCCCTTACTGCCGGTCCTGGTTCTCGCGGGCCTTTGCTCGGCTGAGGTGTTCGACGTGTGAGCACTGCATGGTGCGGCTTTCTCGCTGCCAGCGGCCATCATGGCTGCAGCATCTCAGTGGATGTGCGCCCTGTTGTTTCCGGGGTTGTGCCACAGCCAAGCACTCCCTGATCTCATTCGCGGCATAGCCTTCACAGACATTGTTCTGCAGGCTACTCCGGGGTATGATTGTTTGTTTATGTTGCTCTGTAGCAATCTGTGACCACCCTGCATGGCCTGGCGGTGAAACTGTGGCAATGCCCGCAGGGCAGGCTCGCGTGTGCTGTCATGCAAGCAATTGTCAAGCTCTTGCGTCTAGCTCTTGCTTAGTGCACCCATGATATTGCACTACTGTCCCCCGGGCACGCGGGTGCTCTGACAGTGTGCCAGTGGTGCAGGGCACGAGATTGTATCGGGATCCGTTTGGGGAGAACCTGCTGTCAAGCGCATTCGACAACAACAAGCAGCTGGCGCAGTCCATTCAGCTGGAGCTGCCTAAACTGGAAGGGCCGCTGTGGTGGATGTCACGGGACATGGACGGCACCCATGTCGTCCATGCCACCCTCACTGAACCAAGTGCGCAGCCAGACGCACTGCCTCCTCCACCTCGTGTGCCGCGATCCATGGCCGTGTTGCCAATCACAGCTGCAATTTCTGCCCCGAAAGCTCATTCGAGAGCCGACTCGCTTGCACAGGTTGCTTCCTCCGAGCCGTGGTGAAGCCGGGCCACTGCACCAACGACAGGCCTTTACCGAATGCACACTGAAGGGCCGAAGCATGCCCGCCTACACCACCTGTCCCCCCCCCCCCCCCCCCCCCCCCCCCCCCCACACACACACAGTGCAATTCCTGCTTCTGTCTCATTTTATTTGACACTCAGATGGCACGCGGGTGCAGGCAGTGGCCGGCTGGCGGGAGTGATCGGCATCCGGGTGTGGCGCTCCGAGACCGAGGTGGCGACCACGCTGCCGCCGCGCCCGCAGCCTGCGTTCTCCACCGGCCCCTCACTGCCCGGCGCCGGCCCGGCCGAGCCGGGCAACCACGTGCAGCTGAGCGTGATGCAGGTGTACCGCATTACGATGCAATCCGTGCTGCGTGCGAGCGGCTGCACCCCGCGCAAGCTCAACCCGGACGAGCCGTGGTCGTGGCTGCTGGGGCAGCTCATCGCGGCACACCGCATCCCCGCGCCGTCAGTGCACCTGTGCTGGCTGCAGTGGTACCTGCAGCCAGACATCCGCTCGCTGCTGCCGGAGGCGCTGGAGCTCGTGCGCAACAAACTGGACGTGCTGCGCGGGGCGCATCTGGACGGCTTTGAGCGCACGCAGCTCGACGCCCTACGCCTCGACGTGCGCATCCCTCCCTCGTGTGCATGCTCCTCATGCACGCATTCCGTAGCCATGCCCGCAGGGTTATTGACAGCTCTGGTGACTGGCACATTCAATGTGATGTGCCTTGGTCACGTCAGGGGCATGCAAGGCCGGGTCACGGAGTGATCATCCGGCCACCTCGGTAAATCAGCTCAATGCAGTTTGCCACAGGTGGTCGGTTCATCAAACACCCTAGTGTTGTGGTGTCCAGTACTGCTGAGCCTGTGTGCAAATGTGGCTGTGTGCTCCCTTCGTGTGCCGCACATCGAAGCAGAGTCTCATCGGAATTGTGACACCATCTCCGTGGCGGCTGCTACAGAAATTTGCTTTGTCTATCGCGTGTGCGGCAAAGCTATATGAACTTCAAGGGCGTGTTTGTTTGTGGTGTGAGTGAGAGAGAGAGAGAGAGGGAGCTGTGGGCTGCTTAGCATCCTACAGCGCATGCATGCAGGCTCTGAGGCTTGTGGAGTTTGCGTACCAGCGGTACTATCGCCTGGACTGCAGCGGCGAGCGGGGCCTCTGCGAGCGCCACGCGCGCTCCTGCGAGCGCTGCCCAGCCGCCCTCAAGCCTGCCGTCGCGCTGTCCGCTGTGCTCAAGGACCTGTGCCATCCACAGGTTCGCCCTGATAATCTGCTCGGAATGTGGCACTGCTTCTGCGGGCACTCGGGCTCAGGTAGGCCGTTGCTTGCGGGTGTGGGAGCGCCTGCACAGCGCCGCCCCCAAGTGCAGTGTGCTGCGTGCTGTGTGCTGCGGTCAGTCGCCAGCTGGCGGCCTCACTGATAGAAGCCGAGCTGATGCTCTTGCAGCCACGCTTCACAGTAGTCAGCCCATGCAATGCGGTGATGGGTGCCCGCATGCCTCGGTCGGCGACTGCAGGCCGGGCGGTGTCGCAATGCATGCGGTGCCGCTGAGAGCACACCATGCGGGTGTGCGCCACGGGGAGCGGCGTGCAGGACCAGGCGTGGCTGCGCGCGCTGATCGGCGACGCGGCGCTGAACCGCTTCAAGCACCTCGAGGCCGGCGCCGGCCTGCGCAACTCGAGCATCCCGGCTGCCATCGCGGCAAACAAGCGCGGCGGCAAGCGCGGCGCTGCTGGCAAGAGCTGGGACGACCTCGGCCAGGCGCTCCACACCACCGACTCCCACGGCCGCCTCTCGCCGTTCGATGTACAGGTCCCCCTTCCCCTCCTCGCGCTTGTATGTGTGTGGTACTGAAGTAGGATGAAACCAGCGCAAAGCAAATGGAAGATAATGTCACACACACACGCACGCACACACACACACACACACACACACACACACACACACACACACACACACACACACACACACACACACACACACACACACACACACACACACACACACACACACACACACACACACACACACACACACACACACACACACACACACACACACACACACACACACACACACACACACACACGCTACATTGCTCAGAAACACATTGTATCCGCTAGCGATGAGAAGCGCCCGTCACCGCCCACACACAACCCAAATGTGGCTTGCTGCGTGGTGTGCGGTTCCCCTGATTGTTGCTCGCGGTGCTACCTGCCTTGCTTGCTTTGTCCTTGTAACACACAACCCGAATGTTTGTGTGTGTTGCGTGGGTGTCTGGGTGTGTACTTGATTTGCTTGCTTCTTTCGCGGTGCTGCCCGCCTCGCCAATTTTATCCTTGCAACACCCACCACCCTAATGCAGCTGGACTCGAGCGTCATGCCCGGCACTTGTAAGTATGCATTTTTCATAGACGGTCTATGATTGCATAGCCGTTCCTACCGCCCTGGAGTCAGGAGCAGGCTCTGCTCCGCCACAGACAGCCATGGTGGACCCCAGCAGCCACACATGGAGACAAGCGAGCCCCAGATTCTCCGACTTCTGTTGCCATTTAAGCGCTTGTCGTTCAGAGAGGAGGAGCGACGGTCGCTGGGCTCAGTGCTGTTTGACGCGATGCGCATGAAACTCACCGATGAAAGCATGACAGCACTGTACCCAAAGGGCCGCACGGCGCCTCGTCGCCCGGCACCTGTCACTCCGTTCTTATCGAGCCGATGTTGGCTCTTGCGCATCGCGTCATGTGCTGCAGCGTGCTGTGCAGAGGCCGCCGGCCGTGATGCAAGAGGATTCGTGGGCGCGGCCGCCGGGCGGCTACCGCGACCCGACGGAGATGCAAGCATGGATGGAGCGGCGGCGGCTGGACAAGGAGGGGCTGACGGTCGCGATCGCGACGCTGTGCGAGGCCGTCATTCGGGATCTCGACGCCGACCTCGCCATCCACCGCGAACACGTCTTCCCCACCCCCATCACCCTCCCGGTGTGCCGCCCCCCGCCCGCTCTCTCCGCAGGACCACGCTTGCGCTTGCAGCCATGGGGGATTGCAGAGCTCACATGGGCACAGGCCACTGCATGGCGGCGCATGTGAGTAGGTTTCACACTGTCAAAAGATTAGAGAGCTGAACAGGGCTTCGACAGCACCGGTGCTGTCTGTCGGCCGCAATGGTCTCCAAGCACGGGGTAAAGCGGTTCGGAGTACCAGCTGGTGTCTGCTACACGCATGCCTGGCTTCTCTGCAGGACGTTAACCAGCGCAATGTGTAGCTGGGTGAATAGCCTCGACATCTACAGGGCTGTATAATCTCATGTATAGCAGACAATTTCAGGGCCACGTGCCACATGCCATGCTTGCTTTACCTGCTAGTGTTTTTTAAAAACTCTGCTTTTACCAAATGTATCTGGCAGCACTGTCAGGGCGGCGAGCTTGCAGGTGGTGACGGCGGAGGTGTACTGCAAGTCGCTGTCGACACTCATTGTGCACCTGCTCGACCGCATCCGCCTCAGCCCGACGCCCGCCGCCACCAACACCGTCGTCGCCATCGCCAAGCTCGAGAACTACCTGCGCAAGAGCATTTTTGGCGCGTTTGGCCAGGAGCAGCCGTTCTCGGCGCACGCGCTGCTCGAGTCCACCGTGCAGCGCTGGCTCGACGGCACCCGCCGCGACCTCCTCGGCCAGGCGCGCCCTCTCGCCCCTGCCTCTCCCCCATGATCAGTCCCACAATCAGGCTTCCCGTTCTTTGCCCCTCCGCTGTGCCTTCCGCTGGCCCCCTCCTGCTGCAGGAGATCTGCCCCGAGCTGGTGCTCCCAGTCTCTGTGTTACTTCAGCGGGTGGATCAAGGCCGTTTGATCGTGATGCTTCACTGCGTTTCCTGGTTCTCAGCCGTGCAATGCCCCCATTTGGTATATTGAATCGCGTAATTCATCAAGTGGCCCCCGCCCGCCCCCCGCTCCCCCCTCCCCTTCGTTGGTGGCCTGGCCTTTACCTGCGCAGTAGCAGGGGCCAATGCACTGGCGCATCGTTGCTGCAGACCTGTTCCTTGCAGAATATAGTGAAATCCGGGCTTTCCATCATGCGTACATCCAGGCCGGGCCAGCAGCAGGCGGGTAGCCCCTCAGGTCTCAGCTTTCAAGTTGCAGCTGTTGGATGAGCTTCGATCTGCTTGTCCCAGTCCAACGCATGTGCACACGCAAGGGCATGGGGATTCTCAGCGCCGGTTCGTGATGCAGGTGCAGCAGGCTGTGGCGTCCGGCGGCCGTACAGGGTACGGCGGCGGCGTGCCTATGCCCGGCTGCGAGCTGCAGGACCTCCTCCTGCCCGCCCTGCGCGGCCGCCTCAAGCCGTTTGAGCCCGTCGTCATGCATCTGCCGCTCACGTCCCCGCTTGTCGAGAAGATGGTCACCGATGTTCGCTCCCTTTCTCCCTTCCTGACTCATCTCGCTTCCAAATTGTGCTCAGTGTGCTCTGGATGAATCGCATACGTGCACCAGATTGCCTGCATCAGACTACTTCGGGATGCACTGCAGCCTTGGCACCGACCATGGTATTGATTTGACAGAAACGGTGCAAAGAAGAGAGATATACAGAGAGATATGCTCTGACAGGCATGTTGAGAAGAGCAATTGTCAGCGCGTAGAAAGACGAAGAGCCAGGTGGAGCAGTCAATATACAGGAGGTCCGATGGTGTGCGTCAGACTGAGACGGGGGGGGGGGCCTGGGTGTGCAGGTGATCCGCGAGGGGATGCTGCAGTCGTGCAAGATGCAGGGCATCTTGCGGCGCGGCGGCCGGGGGCCGCGCTACAACGGCGGCAACACCGGCGCCGACGTCGCCGCCAACATGCGGCGCGACGGCTGGACGTGGCAGCCGCCGTCGCGCGACACCGTGCGCGGCACCGGGTTGCGGCGCGCCGAGGTTGTGATGCTCAACGCGCTGCGCCGCGTGCTCAGCACGGTCGCGGCGATCAAGGCGGACCTCGGCAAGTGGAGCGGCGCGGACTCGCTGCCGCACATGGTGCCGCAGCCGCGGATCAACCTGTTCTCCGGGCGGGGCGGGCCGCGGGGGCCGCCGACGGGGCTGCGCGAGTATGATGAACGCGGCGCTCCGCAGGTGTGATGCGAAGCTCCCTCTCGCCATCTTGCTCCCGGGGGGTGAGGCTCACATGTCCTCACAATCGCCTGAATAAGGTCGGCGTCCGATGGAATTTGGCTGTTTAATGGATGTGCATTCACATGAAGCTCCAACGGATGGACGTATTGAAGCATGTCTAGCAGCGGGCTGACACTCGGCCGTGTTGCCCTCCATTTGCGGAGTGAAGCCTACGCCCTGTCAGGATGGACTGCTTGAGTCAAAGCCGGAGAGGGGGCTGGGTGCCTCAGTGATGGCTCACTAGCTCTGATGTGTTAGTTGAAGCGATCTGATGGGGCTGCTGCAACCACTGCGCCTCAGGCGGGGGGTTGAACACCACCGGCGTCTCACGCAACATCTATAACACGGCCAACACCGCGCACATGCTTCTGTCAGTCGGGGGGCCACATGGGCGCTGCGTCAGCGGCTCTCGTCCGTCCGCCAGCGCTTGCATTGCCTCACATAGTGCTGCGCCTGCTGCAGCACGGCGACATCTATACTTCGCCCTCGATGGGTGGCCGCAAGCACAACCCGTCCACCCCGAGTGGCTCACAGTACGGCGACGGCCCGGGCGCGCCGCCCCACGGCGCCGACGCCCCGCTCCAACCCGGCGGCCGCGCCCACTACTCCCCATCCCCCTCTGGCCACCGCGGCATTAGCATGATGCAGCCGCCCCCCTCCGCCGAAGAGAACGGCCTGATCCCCTTCGGCGTGAACTTTGCGCAGCTGAACCAGGAGGTCCGCCATATCTACAGCTTTGCGGTGATCGAGACGGCGCGCCGCGTTGGCGACGGCGCGCTGCACGAGGCTGGCGGCATGCAGCGCATCGTGGACAGCGCGGCAGCGACCGTGCCTCAGGTGCGCCTTTGACCCCCCCCCCCCCCCCCGCCTGGCCGTCTTTGTCAACCAATCTCTGAACCAGTGTTGCCACTGGCATCAGGCCAACAAACGCATCTGTGCTGATTGATGTGAGCTTTCGGTGCAAGTGGTGTGGCTGTGCAGAGGCTGCGCACGCCGTACACGGTCGCCGGCGCGACGGGCGATGCTCGCGTGACGTGCGCGCAGCGCCTGCACGACTGCCTGCTCCAGCTGCTCAACGGCATGCGCCGCGTGCTCGAGGACAAGGCGTTCGTGGCGCTGTGTCGCGGCGTGTGGGACCACCTCGGCCACAACGCTTCGCTGTGCATCGAGACGCTCCAGAACGGCGCCGAGGACCCGGTGAAGCCCCCCCCCCCCCCCCCCCCCCTTGTGGCCGCCCCCAGTGGCTGCTCACATCATGATCATGCATTCTGCATCCTGGTGCATGTACGGCTGCGTGATTCTGTGAGGAGCTGAGTGCAACACTGCAACCCTGATTTACTTATGGCTACATCATCTGTAGCGAGGTGAGTGTAACTATGGCTACAGCTGTGCATCAACTGTCTGAACGCATCATGAATGCTTCCGGCCTGCGGCAAATGGACTTGCCGCTTGCACAATGACGGCACATCACCTCACAACAACACCTCGTCTGTTTGACTCCTGGAGGAAATGATTCGAAGGTTCGATTTTCAGGCTGATGCTGAGGGTTTGGTTTGTGTGCAGAGGGCGTGGCGCACGCAGCAGGGCATCGAGCAGATGCTCGCCGACCTCGAGGACTTTTTCAAGCAGAGCCTGCAGTCGTTTGTGCAGGACAGCAGCCTCGTGCAGCGCGACCTCGAGGCCCCCCCCCGCTTCACCGCCGCCCGCGCCCTCGTCTGCAGCAACATGGGCTCCAACACCTTCCAGCCCATCTAGCCGCACCTCACCGCCGGCCCACCTCCCAGCATATGCACTGTCAGCTTGCACACACAGGCCGGAGCACCCGGGCGCGATGACATGCAATTGAGGTTGCTCTGTAGGAGCTTGGTGCGTATTGCCATGGCAGCGTATATGACTGCTGTGGGTCCGTCCTTGAGTGGCACAGCAAAGTGTGAGATGCAGCAAACAGTGAATCACGCGAGGAGCAAGTGCGTCCAGCCGTTGAGCGGCCTTCTCCTGCACACCTGCCAACAGCAAGTGCCAGAAGCACCGGTCGGGTGGCTGTTCCAGCAGATACACACGTAGGCAATTTGAGATATATGCTGCATGCCTGCTGAGAGATCATGATTTTGAGGATTACGCACATTTACACATATCCGTATGCGATTTTTAGCCTGGACTCGTCACAGCTCTTCAGAGGCTTTGTAAAACAAACATTATCTCTTTGAACTGGGACAGTTCTACAAATCACTCTCCGGGTTTTCCCATGTTCCAGAATACCCAAGTACTTGGTAGTTGAGCCATGCACGGTCGTTCTGTCACTCTGAGGAACCACAATACGCCAGTGTGTTCGAGAGACGGCTATGCTGACCATGACAGGCTTACTGCTCAACACCTTGCGCCGACCACGCATTATCAAGCGGGTGTTGAAGGATTGTCATCAGTGGGCCGATGTACCTGAGACGCTGTTCAGTCCATCGGCAGCATTCAACATTCCCAGCAGAAAGGTCGACCCCGAAGCTTATATCAGCAGGCGCTCTTGTTCCTCATGCACCACATGCTTCCACGGGCGAGATGTGCACGTCATGCTGTAAGTTTCTGTGGCAAGCCCGCACAATGTGGACTCAACAGTGTGCAGTTCAAAGAGCAAACAAAATGCAACTTTGCACACATGCAAAGTCACACCGTCAACACTATTTTGGATGATCTCCATCTGCAAGAATGGGTGGTTTCCCGGGCTACATGGGCATCAATACACAAAGCATGTAGCGAGAAGGTATGCAATCTCGCATGCAGTGCTAGCTCAAACTGCTGCCACTTCTTGGGCAAAGGGCCGGCAAATGATTGTGCAGTCTCCAGCTGCACCAACAAACATCTGCTGCACCTATGACCCGCTCTTCGTGCCTGTCAGCGTGACAGGTGTGCGATTGTCAAACATGCTGGCAAGCCTCCACAGTCAGCCACGGCCAGACTTGCCTTGGAGCTTGGACCTATCTTCAGCGACCCTATGCCTGATGGCTAACAAGCTGCTGAGCTCGGCCTGCTCGTTGTACTGTGGTGCTACAGCGTCTGGGGGCTCGATCGTCGGGCCACGCTCTGCGCCCAACTGTTTGATGCGATTGTACAACGCCTCGGTCGGCTCCCAGAAGACCAGCTCATCATAAATTTCGTTCACGACCTTAGGACCAGTCTTGTCATCTGCATGCCGGAGACAAGCAGGTTGAGTGGCCGGCAGGTGATGTTGCGCCAGTCACAACGACCTGCAGCATGGCCTGCTGGACACATGCCACAACATTCCACAAATGAACACGTCGGCCATGAAATTGCTACACCCATTCAGCGTGGCGCCATCCTGCGCATATACCTCATGCTCAAGTATCTGGCAGAGAGGCTGCCAGTGAGTCGCAGAAGATGTGATGTTTGGCATTCCCTGAAGCTGTCGTGCCTGATGTCTGCATCGCCTACGCCAGCTGATTCGGGGCAGCAACACATCTGCTTACTTTACTTTACGCTTAGGCCACATGCCAAGGCAAATCTCTGGAGCTGGGCGCTCGCCATGCTTGAGGGAGGGAGACTCGCACAACTCAGTGCAGAGAACATGTCGGCCACTGCGCCCGAGGGTGCAGCGGAATGAAGCCAGAAAGCGGGGTCGCACCGTCTGGAAAGAGCTTCAGATGATGCTGAGTTTTGAACGCCGGCTCCATTGCGTCGGGGCTGAACTCTATCTGCAGCAGCACTGGTGATTCACCAATCCTGTTGACGTTGTGCTGCTTGCAGCGTTGTTCGCCTGCCACAAAGGCATCACACTAATACTGGGTTGCAAACTGTGAGCTGCTGCAGGCTAAAGGCACCTGGCAGCTGCCGAATAATGCACTTGTCAAACTGGAGTTCACGCCCCAGATCACCGCAGCTCCATGGCAGAGAATCCCATGCTCACGCTCAAGGGCATACACTACAGCGAGACACTGTTGCTCACGGCTCGCACTGTAGCGTGAAGCTTGCCCAGAACGATTTCCACAAGCCAGACCAACCACAAGCATCATTGCGACATGCACTGAGGCATTCGACCGAGCATGCCGTCTCAATTGAGGTGCTGCTTTTGTTTCCACAGTTTCGGTGACAGGAATCGTTGTGTGACAGGAACGACAGAGGACGATGCTGTACCTTAATGCCGACATCAAATTCGCCCCAACCTTGCTCATGCACAAGATATGGGGCTGCGGTGCAGTCCCGAGTAGGCACAGCAAAACTATTGTGCAGCGTGAATTGCACCTGCAGAGAGCTTGGCTGTTGGGGCTTTAGCCGGCTGTGCCACGTCGAGGCATGACACCGCACAGATGTTGTGAGGGACTGCTATACTTTGCATAACAAATTTGCAGCAAGCACACCTTTGATATGATGTACGACAGGTCTATGTTTTCCGGCGAACGGACGTACACGACCCAGTCATGGGTAGCATCTCCACCCCCCTGCATAGCACCAAATGTCACGCCTTCACCCGGCAATCATCTTGCGCTCGACAACCACACAATGGCGCACCTTCTTCGGCAATGGTGTTGTGATATTTCCAATGCAGATTGGAACGACCAGTGACGTCCGAGTCACCCGCTTCTCACGATTCTGCACGGCCGTGTCGTTCGTTACACATGGCTGTGAACTGATGAGACGCGAAGAGCACAACAGTTCTGACAGCAGCGCACTGGCCCAAGCTTGGTTTTGTAGTTCTCTACAGCCATGTTGGCTAGCTTCGCTTGATATTTCACATACGAAGAAGAACATGGCCGGTGCACATTGTAAACAGGTACAGCACCGATTCACAGCCGCCGATCGGGCATCACCTGAGTCTTAAAAGCCCACTTTTACTTCTTTTTGACGCTCATGCAGACATTGGTTGCAGCTTGCGAAAGTCCGTTCCTTCTGTGCGCTCGCCTGTCGCCGGCTGACCCTTGCGTGGCCTTGTAGACACAGCTTGAAACGTCAGGCAACAGTTTTAGGCACCGGACTGATCACACCGCGAATGTAAATTCTTCGATGCCAGCCTTCAAGAACACAGTTTCCTACGTACCATTAGCACAAGTGATCTTGCTATTTGCTGGCGACATAGCTGTGTCAACAGATGGTTTCTGCTGAAGAGATGAGATGGTCCCCACACAGGCCACCTTCCTGGCCAAACCTCTGATCACACCCAGCATATTCCAGCTTCACACTTCCATACACCTACAGACCTTGCCGTTGCTTTGTTTGCGCAGATTGTGTCTGGTTTAAAGCGCTGTCTACTAGCTGTGCAATGACAGACTTGATGCGTGACCGCTACACCAATACTGCTGGTCTCTGACACTGGGAGACTACCCGCTTCCACAGCTGATCCCAAAGGCATGCATATGGGAGGTTCTGTAGCGTTTAAGCACTCATGAAGCATTGATATGGTGTGATGCCTGATTGGTGCATTGTACACGTCATCCGGTCACAATCACAACGCTGCTGTTCGCGCCAAATCAAGTACAATTTTCGGCGGTGGCCTTCTCCGTGACAACGACAGCAGCTGACCATGATGCTTCACCGTGTCAGTTCCTTATGCCGACGTCACACCCGAATTACATTCAATGCTTTTTGGTGCTCGTCCAGCCCAACGTCGTATGGGTCACCCGTATGATCTTGCAAAAGCTGTGTGCATACACACATGGGCACTTCTGTCTCCTCCAGTGTTATCCAAACACTTCTGCCACAACCTTGCCTCTTCAACACTCAGGTGTTCCGCGGTGACCGTGTTCACAATCCAACAGCAAATTTGCGACAAGTTCAACAAACCCCGCTGCTGCGGTGAAACCTTGGCTGGTGAATGCCTCAGCACTTACTACGTTTGGGACATGCATTTGCCTGTCCGCCAGTCGATCGAACCGACTCATCTGTGTTGCCCCAGCATCATGACACTCAGCAGATGAGGCCGCCTGTTCCCGCAGCATCCTCAAATCATGGCCAGACCTTCCCCATGGCTATGCAATTATGCACACATACATACCAATCGCGGCCGCCCCGTCCCAAACACGCAGGCGCTCTTCAACATGCATGCTCCAACGTCCTAGTGGCGCCCACAGCGTGTTGCTCCAGCAGTTGTTAACAATAATTAAGCTCCTCTCGGCTTCCGTGGCAGGCTCTTGCCACCAGAGTACACCCACAGCCTCCTCAACATGTGCCCGCACGCGGCGAGATCGGGCTTGCATCTCTGTCGGCAGCCACACGCCCTGCACGCTGCTGTGAGGCAGCGAGGCCTCTGTCGCAGACCCCACAACGACAGCGGCTCCTCATCGAGTCCGCATGGTTGAGTGCTTTCGCGCTACCATGCGCGCCCGGCCCTGCAGACAACAGCGCTGCTGCCTCAGGCTGCGTCGCCAATTCCAATCAAGCTGCTGTTCATTGCGCTGCCTTGAAGTGTGCTTTCTTGCGCGCTCTTGCAATTGTCCGAGCTCATGTGGTGTTGTTTTTCGGCAGCTCCCGCCGTCAGTGCAGGCAAATGTAGAGCACGATACCGTCCAGTGCAGGTGCTTGTAAAGCAAAGTGAACCAAGATTACTAGCCACATATGGATGCGCGATGTCACACCTGGCATCACAGGCTGCCGCCGCCGCTCCAGCGCGCCCGCCGCGGCCGGGTCCATGCGCAGCCGTCGACAAGATCTCCACTGCACCTCCGCCTCCGCTGAGCATGCATGCGCGCCGCCCGCCGCAGCTCCGCCATGCTGCGCCTGCTGCCCTGCGCCACCATGCGGCTTCTCCGGCAGATGATGTGCTTCAAGCCCTGGCCCCGGCCGAGCCTCGGCTACCTCGCGTACCTCTGCCACGGCACCACAGCACAGGCTCACCTTCTGTTGAGCGGAACACCAGTCCACGCCCGCCCCCCCACCGTCTCCCTCATCGGCCCCGTTGCCCCCCTGGCCACCCTCCGCCGGGGCGTCCTCATGCATGCTCCGCGCCGAGTCGCCGGCGCCAGCGATCCCCTCCCCACGTTTCCCCCGGCTCCGCTCGTCCGCCGCGCCCACACCGTCACCGCTGAGCCGCCGTGCTGCGGCGCGTTGAGCAGCGAGCTGGGCGCTCCTGATTGCAAGGGCCTCACCCGCGGCCTCACCTCCTGACACCACCTCGGCCACCGAGCTGTATGTGCCAGCTATCCAGAGGTTCTGCGCCCAGGGTCCGCCGACGTCTGCCGCATGTCGCGGCGGCACTGCATCGCGGTCACGGTCGCCGCTGCCGTGGCGCACGCCGCGCCCGGCCCCGGGCCCACACGCACCCTCGCTGGCCCCAGCCAGCACGTACCTGCTGTGCTGCGCCGCAGCACATGCGCCGCCGCCGCCGCCGCCGCCTCCGCCGCCGCCACCGCGACCAGCGCACTGCGGCACGTGGTCAGACGCATGCACACGTCCGCGGAACCAGAGGTCTTGCTCGGCCTCCAGAAGCTCCGCCGCAGGCGACCTCTCCCCACCCCCCCGCCGTTCCCCCGCCGGGATTGCGCCGGTGCGTTCACTGCGGCGGCCAGGGGCCACACCCAGCGTGTCCCTCCGGCCAGTGACTCTGCCCTTTTGCCGCTCCGGCCGCTCCCCGCCCGGCGCCTTGGGGACCTCCCCCGCTCCTTGAGGCGGGAGGCATATGCCAGCACGCAGAGTGCCTACACTCTCACGAGCGTAAAGCCGCCCCCGGCCGAGTCCGGGCTCCGGCAGCGACCGCCGCCGCGCCGCACGCATGCTCCGCGTGACCGCGTCCTCCTCTCCCACGACCACATGCATGCATTCGCGTCCATGCTCCGCTGGCGCACTCTCACGAAGCGGGCGCCGCGCCGGCGGCTCGCGGCGGCGCTCGTCCCAGAAGGCATGCACCTCCCTCGCAAGCGCGGCCTCTGCGTCGGCACTGCTCTGTGGCTGCGGCGGCGCGGCTGAAGGTGAAGCTCGCGCCGGGAGGGAGCGTGCGCGGCCGCACCACTCGTCACCCACCGCTTCCGCCCTGCTTCTGGCAGCCGCAGGAGCGCGCTGGGGCATCCCGGCCATAGGCGATGCCGATGCCCGGCATGCATGGCTTGACACCCCACCCCCACTCCTGCGCACGCCCCTGTTCGCCCCGCTGTCGCACCCACAGCTCGCGGCCCGGCTCGCCTGCCCAGCGCTCCGCACAGAAGCTTCCGCTGAATCCCCCGTGGTTGGCTGCGTCATGCACGTGGGTGACTCAACTGCTGAAGCATCCAGTATCATCGAGGCCAACGATCTCGGCTCCTGGGAGCTGCTGTGTGGCCCAAACGCTCTCCCACAGGGCCTTCTGCTCAGCTGCTGGGGAGTGTGCCTGTGCTGGCGACTAGGGTTGCCCTGTTGCTGCTCCGCCGGCAAGGGCGCAGCAGCGGCGGCCGAGCATGGAGACACCGCAGCAGCTGCAGACACCGGCACAGCCGCTGCGCAGTACGCACTGGCATCATGACCGCATGCACTGCTGATGGCACTGCTTTTGGCCGGCTGCGGGGGGCTGCTGGGCGGCTGGCAACATGCGGCTTCGCTGAAGGGGTGCTTCGGGTGAGTGGTGTTGGCGGATTTGGGTGTGCATGGGTTGGACGTGGGTGCGTGGCAGCTGTGGCGGGCGGCGGCTTGCTGTGCAAACGACATGCTCCTGCAGCTCCGGCTGCTGCCTCGCTGGCTGGGATTAGAGGAGGCGTCGAGCACGATCAGCTGGGCTGTTGGCGGGTGGGACATGTCGATAGCTCGCTTGAGGTCCTGCCAGATGTCTCTACCCAGTGTGGATGCATGCTTCTTTGGAAACTCTGTGGACCGAGTTGCTGGGCGTGAACGCTGCTCTCGTAGAGAGGAAGGTAGGTGGTGCGCTGATGGCGGTGGTGGCTTGATGAGACGTTTCCAGGAGGATTGCTGTGTCTGCTTTGTCAAGTGGAAGCCTGCCGGAGTGCGGGTGGTCGAGGCTGTGAATTCAAGATCAGGCTGGAGTTTCACGTCTGCCACTCCAGAGACAGCGCGGTTGAGGTCCAGAGCCTTGAGAGCTTGAGAATGCGATACGTTGTGGGAGTCGCTGGAAGTTGCAGATGGGGGGACGGTGCAGCGGTGGCTTGGACCCTCATCGTTGCCTGCCCTCTCTGCCTCGGCACAGAGCTGCTGTGTTCGGAGTGCCGCTCGAGCTCGTGGAGACTGCAGCCCTGCTGCTGCGTGCGGCAGCAGAGGCTGGAATGGAAGGTGGTGGAGGCTGTGTGTGGGAGGGTGGGAGGGTGTGGCGTTGGCAGGAGTGGCTGGAGGTGCCTGGGCAGGGCATTGTGGGTGGGGTGGAGACACGGTCTGACCAGGGGCAAAGGTCTTGGTGTACGCTAAGACCACATCTTCGAGGGCTCTGAGGCTGCTGCTCACGTCACTGAAGCCTTTGGGCGACGAAGGTATGGATTGGTCGGCGGCTCTGGGATGGTGGGGTGCCATCAAAGCAGTACTGCAATGGCCGTTCTGGGCTGTGTTGCCTCACCTGTGAGTCGCCAGAATCTGCAGAACAGGCAGATTAGTGCGCTGCCAATACATTGATGAGATTATAGCATCTTGCGTGGAAGTAAGTTCTTGGAAGGATCCACGCTCACCAACGCAGTGACGTGCGCTTGCGGGCGCACAGGCGCAGGTGATGCGGCCATCGGCAGCGCCTTGAGAAGCAGGAAAAAAACACCATAGCTACATATAATTGTGCTCGCAATCTGTTGGTAAACGGACGTCTGGCCTGCGATTGAAGCGCAGGCGTACGTCCAGGAAGTGGGCACTGGTCAGGTCGCTACTGAAACTATTTTGGGGCCCCAAATGGGGACACATTCCCATGAGTACGCTCAGATATCATGATATATACGTGATGGACATTTACACGGGGCAGAATTTGCGAAGGAGGGACGTGCTTTTTCAATGAATTTGAATGGACACACTCGGTGTTGGCAGTTCTTCGCATCAAGTCCTTGAAGGTTCTAATCCATCAAATCATTGAGTGCTTTATTATGGCTGCATTGTGTCGTCATGTCGCTACTAGCTAGAATAATTGCGCTGCGACACCGCTGTGTTTCGAGAATGGCTCAAGCACGGTGTAAACCAACATGGCGCAACCTTCCGAGGTTGTTCCAACACCAGAATGCTATGAGTTGCTTCCAGGGCGCATCTGCTGGCACAAGCCGCAGCGGCACGTCTTCTCGGAGGAAATCACACTCGGCCCAGTCGCATGCATGCTGAGAATCAATTCTCAAGTCTTGGCTGCAGCACGGGCATCGTCTTTCACACTATCCACTTGTTGCAGGAGTCCAGCCATTTTTTAAGTCGCCACCAGAATGGCAATCAGCGTGCCCAGCTATGCTCTCACAACCTCGACTACGCCTTAAAGTTCCGTAGCACCACAGTGCCGCACTGCAGCAGCGCTACCGCGTGCTATAAATATCCAAAGCGATGTCGCGACAATGTAAGCTGTCTCCAAGATGCGAGATATCGTGGCGAGGAGGTCGAATAGCTCAGGTTGCGCAACACCGCAACATGCCGTTCGCAAGACCACGTCAGAGCGCCACTGGACGTGATCGCAAGACATCGTGCCATGGAGAGCCACAAGACTTCATTGAGCCTTTTAAGCTCGAGGTGTGCTTTTGATTCTGCGGTACAGCAGTAGCATGTCGACAGTCACAGTAGCCTGGCCCATCCCACACGACCGAGCCTGGGATGTCGACACACAGCAGCCCTGCAGCGGTTCTTCTCCAAGTACGAGTTCTCCGTCCCACACAATCTCTGCGCAAGTGACTGCGAGCCGAAGATGATGAAGGACCTGTTGGATGGCGCAGATAATGAAGTCATGCAGCTGTGAGCCTCCTCTGGTGTTCCAAGCTGCCCTCGTGTTGAACCTGCCAAGGCGGCACTTTGTCTTGCGGCACCATGGCCCACACACACCAAGATGGATAGGTTTTCAGGGCATTGCAGCGATTCTCAAGCTTAAGCTGCAAGCTGTTTCATCGCTCATGCGTGTTCTCTGTGCCTTCAGGTGGAACTCACTCTCACTGGCGTACACTGAGACCGCTGGCCTGCCGGTGCGCTTCATTGCCTCTTACTGCCTACACGCAGCCTGCACGGGTCCGTCAGCAGGCTGGCATCACTTGTGTACCAGCTACTGGTGAGTTCTGGTTAGCCTGCTGGCGTTGGTCACCCATGCTTCTCCTACACGTTTGTCAATGATTCAATGGATACGGCTTTGTTCAATCATGCATACATGCAAACATCTGTCAAGACTGTCTCCCCACCTCCACTCCTATCCGCCTTCTCAGACCTTGCCAGTGCACTCATCATCACGCGCAACCAACACAGTCGCCCTCATGCCTGACACCTTGCTGGCACCAGTGGACCACTACCACACGACAATCCTGTCTGCATTGAATTCGTATGCTTTGCTACCTAAAGGATACCGAAGCAGCACTAGCAGCTGCTTCCGAAACAAAAAGGGGCGGACATACTAGTAGCCACGTACATTGAGGCATTGACACTCCATGTAGAGCCTATGCTGGCAATTTGCATTGTGCTGCAGCAACCCCAAGCGTCACGCTCGGAGCCCAGGTGCTGCGTGGCTGCAGGTGCTGCTGGAGGAGGTGGCGAAGCTGTACGACACGATCACGCCGGCGGACGTGCTGACAGCGGCACCAGAGGAGCTCATCTTCCTCGCCATGAGCACCCTCGTGCGGCCTGGAGACACCATCATCACCACCTTCCCAGGTCTGATGACTCCTGTATGCTCAGATAAACAGTCATGTACACTATGGTGCCCTAGAACCAACCTGGTGTCCCACAGGCGGGTTTGCGGACACTTTCATAAATAACAAATCAGCCAACATGTACTATGTAAAGTAAAGTAAATCTGAATTTACTGAGCCGTATGCTATTGGACATTGATGTTGCCACGATCTCCTGCTCCTGGTGTTCTGTTATGCAATGGCCCATATCCATGTGACTCGTGTCCTCCTCCAGCATCTGCCCCCTGATCTTTCCACTTCACGATGAGGTGGCTCATGACATATGGAGCCTCTTTCAACGAAGCAACCTATGCTGTCTCAGCCGCCGCCCCACACTTCAGAAGCTGACATGCTGCAGCGCTCCCAAGAAGGTTGACAGATGCAGGCATCACGCATCAGGCCAGACCATGTGTGCTCGGGCCAACTGTAGCCACCACCAGCGCAGGTTACACGCCCCAGTAGCTGCACCCATCGCCCCCGAAATATGATGCATCCAGACAGAATCGCCTCACCAGACCCGACACAGCAGCGCCGGTGCAGGGTACCAGTCGCTGTACGAGGTCGCGCGCTCCCGCGGCGCCACCGTCAAGTTCTGGGAGCCGCGCTACGACCCCGCGACGGCGGTGCGGCCCGGCGACCGCGGCCGCCTCGTGTTTGACGTCGCCGACCTCGAGGCCCTCTGCGCGGCCGCCGCCGGCAACCTCGCGCTCGTCGCCGTGAACTTCCCGCACAACCCGACCGGCGCGGTGCTGAGCGAGGAGGAGCTCGCGGCGGTGGTGGCCGCGGTGTGCGGCCGCGGCGCGTGGCTGTTCTCGGATGAGATGTACAGGGGCCTAGGTGCGGTGTTTGCATATGCGTGGTAATGTTCAGCGCTGCTGCGCGCTCAGTGGCAGCACTTACGAGGTCCCTCCGACTCCCGTGAATGGGCTGCGGGATTGCATACGACTGCGCAGTAGTGTGATTGTCTCGGTCAACTGGTGTGCCACAGAGGCGCCTACAGCTGCGACTGCCAGCCACTCGCGCACCCTCATGAGGCCATCAGCACTGAGACCGGCACAGCCCTTGGCGGTAACGGACACAGCATTCTGTAGCAGCACCGTCACGTCTGCCGCACCACATATCCATCTGCCGCATTGTTGCGCGCCGATCGTGCCGGCCCTGCCCCCAGCCGTGCCCCCCGTGCCGAGCCCCCTGAGGTTTGCAGCCGCTGCCGGCAATCATCACAGCCATCGTGCAAACAGCATCAGCAATCACCACATGCATTATGAGTCACCGCTGTGAATGGCCGCGGTGCAGAGAGCGACATGGCCGCGCAGCCGCCGAGTGCCGCCGACATGCATGAGCGCGCGATCGCGCTCAGCGGCCTGTCCAAGACGTACGGTTGCCCCGGGCTGCGGCTTGGCTGGCTCGCGACGCGCTCCCGCGACGCGCTCGCCGCCGCGGCCGCCGGCAAGGACTACACCACCATCTGCGCCGCGGCCCCCGCGGAGGTGCTCGCGCTGGCTGCGCTGCGCCGCGGCGGCGCGCTCGCCGCGGCGAACCGGGCGACGATCGCGGCCAACACCGCCGCGGCGCGGGCCGCGTTTGCCGAGGTCCCTGACCTCGTCGAGTGGCACGACCCACAGGGCGGCTCGATCGTGTTCCCGAGGTACGAACGACACAAGAATCGTGGAGTTACATCAACACGTGCTAGAGTTGCACTTCAAGTGGACTGAGAGCGAAAGTTATATCGGCCGTATGCTGGGATCGGCGTGACTCTGGCAGACTTCTGCCGTCCGGCTTTGCCCGGCAGGGAAGTGCTCACAGGCGCGGGTTCGGCGCGCTTGCCATGAGACGTTGCACGCAGTGCAGTGAATGTGCTGGCACTTCAGAACTGGCCTGTTCTTTGGTTTGCAAAACTAGGCAGTATCGCTGACAGGTCAGCGACTCCAACGTGATGGACCGCGCCACACCCGCATGCCTTGCTTACCTACCAGACCACATCCACCACATCATTCACATCGAATACGCATGCCCTGGCTCACGAATGCTGATGCCGAGTGGTGCGGGTGCAGGCTGAAGGGGGAAGGCGCAGACGTGGAGGCCTGGGCGGAGTCCCTCATACACGACAAGGGCGTGCTGGTACTGCCGGCGCAGACGTTTGACCACGCGCCGTCTCTGCAGGGCAACCACTTCCGGCTCGGCCTCGGGCGCCACGGCTTCCAGGCCGGCCTCCGCCTCCTCTCCGAAGCCCTGCACAGCACCACCTGAGGCTCAGTGCTCCACGCGTAAACTTTGGCCGTAGGCTGATGTGGCATGAGTCATGCACACATTCGGGCCGACACCCCCCCCCCCCCCCCCCCCCCCCCCCCCGCCCCCGCAGATTTATCTCATTATTTACGCACCTGTATGGGACAAAAAGTATGCAGATGGCGTCAGAGTGCATGTGTGCTCTCACACGGCCAATGCGCTGGCTGTCTGCAGACGAGGTGAGGCGTCTGTCGAGTTGAATCTTCAGCAGCCTCAGGGCGCAGCTGCACTGGCATGTGGTGACCTGAACACGTGTGCCACAGCTTGAGAAAATAGAAACTCCACCATGTGCGCAATGTGTGCGCTAAGGCTCGTGCCTGCAGCCGTTCCCACGGCCTGCTGCAGTGCAACTTGGGGCAGGCGCCGCTGCTTCATGCCCTTGCGGTCCTTCCTGATGAGTCCACAATACATCGAGGAACCCACGAACCGTGCGGCGGGTCGTGTGAGAGGACATGCAGGCAATGCATGCGGCAAGGGATGTCACGTGCGGAGCCCGGCAGCGTGCGGCCGCTCCCTCGGAGAGAACACGTTCGCATGGAATGCGGATGCATGCGCTGCGGGCCTGCAATTGGTGGCGGCTGACGAAGAGGACGTGTCTGCGGTCAAGCTGGTGTGGAGCTGGAATGCCTTCTTGAGAAAACAAGAGGCAAGGTGGGAGGCGTGCTGCAGCTGTCAAGCGAGGGCTCTGGCCTGCGCTCCGCCCCGGCAGCATCATGCACCTGCTGTGGCCACCCGCTGCTCGCTGTCGGCACGGCCAGCTCTAGCCCGGTGGGTGCTCCCACAGCAAAGTCAGTGGCACAGCGCTTCTGGAGAGATGTTGCCTTGTTGTCACCTGCCTGGGACACGTAGGGTGGAATGGGTAGGAAGGGAATAGCTGCTCATAGGTGGCCAACTGTGACGTTATGAGGTAGCTGTGCAGGCATGGACCGCATACACATGCTTTTGATCTGTGAGCAGTGATCAGTGAATGTGAGAGAATTGAGCTGTCGACTGTGCTTCGTTGCGCACTGTGTTGTAGGCTGTGTGATAAGGGCATGGCGCCGTGAACAGGCGATGCAGGAGGCATCTGCGCGCCCTGTCTTTTTTCACACGGAGGCTTCGCGGAGGTGTACCTGCGTTGTCTTGGTGTACTACAGCGTTCTTTTGGTTTCCCTGATCAGCCTCAGCTCATGTCTATCACGCTATTGAGGAAGCCATGTCATTGGCATGCCTTCTCGAAGCTCCGGTGTGTTGTTGCGGTTGCGAACAAAGCACATCAAACGCATGTTGCGGACAAAGCACATCAAACGCATGTTGCGGACAAAGCACATCAAACACATGTTGCGGACAAAGCACATCAAACGCATGTTGCGGACAAAGCACATCAAACGCATGTTGCGGACAAAGCACATCAAACACATGTTGCTTTATGAACGCAGACACAGCAGCAGCCTGCACGCTGCCCATGAGGCCAAGCAGCTTGTGTGCTTGTGTGCACAGCCATGTTCGCAGTTTTGAACAATTCTGGCGACCAGGAAGGGTCGTGCAGCTGCAGCCTCAGTCTGGGGTCACATAACGATGCAATGATCTGGGTCTGGCAGAGAGAAGGGATGCAGCATCGCCTCAAGTACCAGCATCATCGCCAGCACCACAGATACTGACAATGCGGGCCATCTCGTCGGTGCTATGTAGACCTGTACTGCATCGGCACCCGCAATGATGCAATTATGAGCCATAAGAGATGGCAGCAGCCTGGGACAAGCTGCGCAATATAACTTGTATCGGTTCCTGGCCATGCCAGGGATGCAGCACAGCGAGGTAGAACGATCGTATTGACGTTGCTTGGACTACTTCGCATCGATCAGTGTCGGTCTAGTGAGGAGCAGGAACGTTGAGGGCTCCCCCGGTGTGCTAGGCAATCTAGCCAAAATGCTACATGCTTGTACTTGGCTGTGTCCACCGGTCAAGGATACGGCTCCGTGAATCCACAATTTCTTTACATATCATGGGACCTTGGCCCCACCGAATAGAGGGGAGTGCATGCTAAGCATTGCGATGGTTCACCGGAGCCTGTCCTCTGGAGCGAGCGTGCTGTGGACGAAGGCTGAATCGTTCAGTGGTCAACAAATGCAAGAATCACACAGCGGCCCTGCATCACAATCAAAACCGGCATGTTGCCATCCAAGCCAACATGCTATAATTTCAGCGGCTTACACACGCACGCCAAAGCAAACGCCGCCCTGTCTTGAGGTGATTGCAGCACAATCACTCGACCGCTGAGTGCCCATGCTACAGTGTAAAAGAAGCTGCGCACTTGGTGGCCTCAGGCCTGGCCAGTGCGATCAAAAACTATACTGATGTGACCACAACTGGGTAGAAGCCGTGGGCTGGCAGGTCCGTTCATCGGACAGCCATGCACTTGTCACGACATGGCTGTACATTGGTACGCTCACAGGTCACCGCAGCCTCCTGCTCATGCTATTGCCTGGCTGCCGTAAGCAGCATCCAAGTTCTAAAAAATAGGACTAAGAGGCAAAGAAACATCTTGAAATGATACCAGCCTGAGCTCCTCACCTGCCCAGGGCCCAAGCTCCTGCTTCATGCCACAAAGCTTCTGCTCCCGGCCGTGATGTCTCTGGCTAGCTTCTGCACACACCATACTGGCTGCCCCAGCATTTCTGTATCATGTTCCCAGGGGAACAATCGCTGCTGCATGAAGCTCCTCTGAGCAGACCCGCTGATCGTGGACCTTATGCTACGCCTAGTGCCAGCCCGTCCCTACTGCTTCAGAGCCCCAGCAAGGCTACTACTTGAGCCCACTAGTTGAGGCTGTCAGCCCCATGCACGTTGACGCCGGCAGTGAGGAGCGCCAGGAAGACTGCCAGAGTCATCGCGGTGTGCCATCGTATCGCATAGAACTGCAGACAACCATCGACAGGTTATGCTGAGGCCGCTGCACATACACACAACAGTAGAGAGACCCTCAGCTTACAAGAGTGTATGATAGAGCACCATAATGCAGAATCCCAGGCGTCGCAACCAGAGGCACTGCTTTGGAGGTCCACACAGCAGATATATACACACAAACTGCCGCCTTGCCACCTTTACCCTTGTAAACCACACAAAATTACACCTGGACTGAGTGGGCCATGCAGGCATCCTGGCAGAGTGCTACAGAGGCCTTGGGGGAACAACTGGTGCCACTCCAAGCTGAGGTGCTTTGCAACCACGGCATATGTGGTCCCGTCAACTCGGAGGTGTCAATGTCCAATAGGATACGGCTCAGTCAATTCAGATTCACTTTACTTTACCACCTGAAACAAAGGTTAAAAAGTTCCCGAAGACCCACCAGATCATGGCGCATCACCAAAGCACGTCGGCGATGAAAGCACCGTGATCGCTGGAGCCGGAGTCGGGTCTATTATAATAGTATATACTTGCGGGTGCCTCAGCATGCTGCCCTCCCTGTTCAAGGGCGTGCACACAGAAGCACTTCTGCAGCTACGTCCTCATGCATAGACACAGGTCCTCCGGCCAGACATGCGAGTGGGACTCGGGGGCGTCACAACGACCACCTGGGCGCACGAAATCGTACAAAACGCTTGCTCTCATAAAAACATACGTACCGATTTGTACCGACTGCTCTCCACCAACAAAGGGGTGGGCAGCCTGGTCTGATGCCACAAATGGAGGGGGGTAGGGCAGCACCTTGAGGGGCTTCACAGCCGCCGCGTCTTCGTGGTTCTTTGCCGCGAAGGAGTTCATCTGTACGGCGGCGACGGCGGGCAGCAGCGTCAGCGCCGCGCTCGCCTGCGTGCCGGCGTCCGCGTACAGCGCGAAGAACGCGAGCGCGTGCGTCAGCACACTCGCCACCTGCAGCACCTGCACCCCCGCAGCGCGGCCCACTCTCACTATCAGCACGGTCGAGGGGGCGCCCAGAGGTGCCGGCTGTGCGCTGTGCCTGATGCAGCGCCACTGTGGCGATCCAGTGATCCGGGGGGTGCACCACTGGATCCGTCGCGACCAATGTTGGGTCATCGGGCCCGATCACATAGACCAATTCCGAATATCCACGTCTATTTTTGGGGTGGCATCCCTGAAAATGCTGCAGAGCGACCCAACATTGTTCGCGACGTGCAAGGGCCCAGTGGTACAGCGGCCACATCACTGGACTGCCACAGTCACAGCCGCATGTGTGGCAGCCGTGGTGCGCGGAACAAGAGCTCACACCCGAGGCTGCCAACACCAGAGCAGGGCACGATCTACGAGCTATCACATCCTTCCGTTCGAGTTGTTGGTTGTTGACACTGCAGACATCGTTGGCTAGTATGTTGACGTCCAGATACGTATACACTTGAGCTCTTGTAGAGACTATGCACCATGCTTGAAAGACAATATACAGTGCAAATAGTGCAATTCAGTGCCAGCGGCGCACCTGGCAGGCGCGGGTGGTGCCGAGGCGCACGAGTGGTGACCGCTTGCCGGCTGCCCTGTCGCCCTCGATCTGGTGGAAGTGGCTGCAGAAGAGGATGGCGGTGGTGGTGGCGCCGCCGACGAGGGCGACGGGCAGCAGCAGCGGCGCGTGCGCGGCGACCAGCGCGGCCGCGGACGCGGTGGCGCCGGAGCAGCGCATGATCGCGACAAACGCGGGCACCGTGGAGAGGAGGCTGAAGGCGAGCAGGGAGAGGGGCTCCCCGAGGCCCTTGTAACTGAGCCTGCATGGAGGGGGGGCGGGTGCGTTTGTGTGTGCGCGGGTGGTGTATGCAAGTGTTTTGAGGATGAAGGCAATGCGACGGGCGGGACCGCGCGGAAGCGGGCAGCTCAAGATTTAAGATCAGGCTGACCAGCCCATGGCCAGCTGTGTGTATGTAGTTACAAAGGACAGAGGCCGGGCATCGAGCCGTTTCTCGGAATCCACTCGCAAACCCGATCACTCATTCATGGCACTAGGCCGGGCACGAGCGCGCACCATCGCCCTGCCAGATGTATGTAGTTACAAAGGACAGAGGCCGGGCAGCGAGCCGTTGCCAGGAATACACACGCAAATCCACTCACGCAGTCATGGCACCAGGCCGGGCACGAGCACGTACCGCAGCTCGGCCGGTGATGCCAGCCAAAGATTGAAGCCCCGCACGGAGCACAAGAGCAGCAGTGGGTAGACTAACTGTTTTCTGGAGCACAGCCTCAGGAGTGACAGATGAAGGATTCACGCGGCTCGTGGTGCACTGTGCGAGCATCAGGGATATGGCGTGCAGTTGGTCAGTGATGCATGAGGCGTGATTGAATACTGGAAGGCAGGGGCTGAACCGAGGTCAGCAGGTGGCGGGAGAGCAGGCCAGCCCGCATAATGCCAGGAGCCCTGGTGCGAGCCGGAGCCGAGGTTATGCAGACTTTGCGCTTTGCTTTGGAGACAGGCAGTGCAGGAACGACAGACAGGGTTTGAAGAGAGGGAGGCTGTACCTGAAGGGAGGGCCTTGGTAGATGTACCCGCAGAGGATGGCGCCTGCAAAGAGGTACACCGACACTGGCGAGCTTGCAGCGCTGAGAGTGCCGAACAGCTTCGTGGCACCCCATGCCAGCAGCGCAAATGCGACGGCGAGGACGACGAGCCATGGGGCTCCCGTGAGGTTCATGATAGACTCTGGCTTGCGGTCTTGGCTGTCGACTCCAGTCACAGCATCAAAGGCGTCGTTGCTGCAGGCGCATCACGAAGACATTAGGACCACTCTGAATACGTCAGAGACGCACACATGCACGTTATGCTATCATGCGATGATCTGAGATGATTTCGAGCGCGCATGATTCGGATGACAAGCTGTATGGCTGGTGAGTGTGGGCTCAGGCTTCATGTGATTGGATGTGCTTGTTGACAGCAGGGCAGCGGATCACCGCAGCCACGCTCTGCAGGTGCTAGAGAGTCCCCTTGTGATGCTTGTGGTGCTTGTGGTTGTGACTCTGACCCTTGCTGGCAGAGTGAATCATCACCCGGTATGCAGTGGAGATGGGCATGATGGTCACTCCTTGATTCCCTCAGAGCGCACTGGGAAGCCAATGGCTACCTAGAAGGCATGACAGCATACGACGTTGAAGTTTATAAATTGGGACGGCCAGGGCGGCCTGTGTGCCGGGGCCGTGCGACGAGGACATGAGGGCAGGCGTTCCGACACGCGATGCTCTAAGGCACATGCAGCACATGGACGCACAGACTGATGTATGACACACCTCAGATTCAGCCACGCGATGACGAGGATGCCACCGAGGGTAAGGTTGCTGCAAGCAGCGCCATTGAAGACGCCTGTCACAAAGTACGCCAGCACTGCGGCAAGTACCATGGGCGTGATCGCCACGGTGTACATTGGTGGCTTGATACACGCCAGCCATAGTTTGAATTTTGACGGAGGACTCGCTGCTTCCTCCTTCAGCGCTGACTCTCCTTCAGGCCTGGCCGGGCTGTTTGCATCCGTGTCGTCTGCGGGGGGCGTTGCACTGGCGCTGTGCGGGTAAACAGGCCTACCACGATACGTAGACTGTCTAGTGCAAAGCCATGGACCAGGGGTGCGCAGGGAACGGCTCAAGTGATGCGGAGCCCGCAGCGAATGCAAGCGCGAAGATTTCATCTATGCGAAGGCGAGTCTGGCCGTAATAGCAACAGTCCCGCCTTGCGACCACACACACGGATCATCGCAACATTAAACATGAAACCACTTGATCCTTCTGCGACGAATTCTGTTCGCAACTACGCCGACACCAATCGTGGTCACAAGAGGCGTGCAGGCACGGTTGCACCGATCGATCCCAAACATCCATGCGCGAGGTGGCAGAATTGGAAGGACACCAAACGCCATGGCAGCAGCGGCACCCACGTATACGGCTAGCAATCAAAGCCTTGGAATGCATGTGCGTTCTGAGCGCCCAGGGTTGCGTCAATAGTGTAAATTTGAATTGCTTTTCTCGCGTGCGAAGTTGCCTGTTACTTCAAACGCATTGCGAAGCGCCCAGGACATGGCTCCATTATATGCTCAGGTTCTTGGATGCAGCGCGGCTGCGTGTGTGGTCAGCTTGGCGTACCTCGCTGCAAGATATGACATCTTTCGCAAGCCGAAATGGGAGATCGGTCCAATGGAGGGGTTCACGTACGTGTACGTCGACCATGTCGGCCCATACAAAACTGTAGGCAAGGCTTTCGACAAGCTCCAGGCTGAGCTCGCAGCAGCGGGCATGGATGTCAGCTGGGATCGGCATCGCTTCGTAGGTGCGTGCGACGGCAGCACGCCCAGCATCAGTCCGCAGCATGCGAAATTACGGTTGACCATGCCCCTTAGCTTGCGAAATATTGTTCGACGGTGGTTCCAGGTGTGTATTTGGACGATCCGAAGGAGGTTCCGGCAGAAGAATGCCGGGCTCGCATCGGAGTCATTCTCGATGACGAGGCCGCGGCCACTTGCCCCTTGCCCTCCAGGACATACCAGACCCAAGACACAGCCCAGACGCAACTCCCTTATTTCGACTTTCCATCTGTGCTCATCGCCATCTCCAAGGCGTATCCTGCATTCTGCAAATTTTGCGACAGCCAGGGCGTGGAAGGGAAGCAGCAGTACGACGATATGATCGAGCTGTACGACAAACAGAAGCGAACTGTCACCTTTCATGCGATTTCAGCAAAGAAGTAGATCAACATGGCTCCACCTGTATGTAGCTTCTGTACATATACTATGCGGGCGCGATGCGCGTGTGTCGATGCACCACATCTCTGCAGTGCAATGCCGGGTGCCTGCCCCAGGCAGGGACTGCGGAGGAGTAAGGTTATAATTGTGTAACTTGACGATGGAACCAGATACTATATCAGCCTGAGCATCAATGGGACAGGCATCTACCTGGCCAAGAGGTACACCACCGGCATTATCTTCTTTTGTCACCAATGTTTTACATACCGCTTCATCAGCCACAAATACACGAGAGCGTAGCAGCCACAATGTATACATCATTATACAGTGGTGACCCCGTGAAAAGCGGGCATGCAAGCTCCTGTACACAACACAACTACTGGACGTGCGCCAGATACGCCCCACTGCTTCACCTCATGGGCGCTACCTCGTCAAAAGACATTCGGCAAGAGGCTGGTGGTGCCGTTCCCATACGACTGCAGCGTGTCGTGGCGCACGGTCGAGCGGCACATCGGGCACGTCCTCTCGCGCTCTAGCCACTCCCCGACGCACTTGTCACAGAAGACGTGGCCGCAGCAGAGCTTGATGGGAGAGTTCGGGGGTTCCTGGCAGATGGGGCACTGCAGGCCTGCACCACACACACCCCTCGCTATCACAGTCAGGCTCGCAAGTACCCAAAAAAATCGATTTTTGTGGCTGCCGGGCTCGCAGCGACACAGCGTCCATGCGACCTGAACACCAGAGCTCGACACAAAACGCCACAGTGACTGGCATCGTTCCAGGGGCAGGTATGCCGGGTATGCGGGGGGGGGGGGGGGGGGGGGGGGCTGAAGAAGGCCCTCTGATGGGGGTGCCAGAGATGAGGAGGCTCGGCATGCATGCGTGGCTTCGCGGTCCGGTATCCGGAAGAGAGTGATAAAAGTTGCAATCAACACTTCATGAGTATATATATCCCTAGTGCCGATGGTGTTCTTGGCCGCGGGCAGGGGCGGGGGGGGCGCACCACCCTCCAGGGCCTCCGCCGGCGACACCTTGGCCCCGAAGCGGCGGCTGCCGAAGAGCGCGTTGCGCGCCGCGAGCACGAGGTGCGCAACGGCATGCATGTATGCGCGGCCCTTGAGCGCGATGTACGCGCCGGCGAGGGTGCAGGCGTACAGGCTTGGCGCCGGCGCCAGCGCCAGCAGGTACGGGAACCTGCAGCGGGGGGTGCGGCGGCGTCAGCCTGCTGCGCTGGAATGATGTTGCTTCGCAGGACACGGTGGCAACTGTGCTGTGCGTAGGTGAAGCGGCTCCTCGTGTGCGCAGGTGCAGGCGATTGCCGCAGCAACGGGGTTCGACCAAGCGCCTCGAACGCCGGCAACGAGCACGGGTGTGCGGCGAGTCGGGGTGGCTTTTGGGGTGGTTGGGGCGCACCAGATGGTTACGGGGACGGCATCAGTCCAAGCGATTGAGAGGTGCTCCAGGAGCGTGAGCAGCGAGGCCTGCATGCGTGTGCCGGCAGCGGCGCGGCCTTCCCCCGGGAAGGCTGCGGCACACGCGGCTGCCAAGGCTGCTGCAGGCAGAGGCGGCGCGTGGACGGCTGGAGGCTATGGGAGGCTGATGGTGTGCTAGCAGAGGGCAGTCTGGGCGTGTGAAGTCAGTTTCAGTGGAGACATGCGCGGTCATGTGGCGCGGAATACGCCAATACACACAGGCAAGTGTTATGGCGAAGTGCTAAAGATCAAGGTCGCAATTGCTCTGCAGGCGCATGCGTGGCTATGCAGCCGTACAATTACCAGGAACTTGCGGCGAGCTGATGCCTCAATGGATGTACAGTGGTTGGCAGGGGAGAAATAGGTGGCTCAGCAGTTTAAATGACTCGGGTGTCAGTCCGAGAGATGTGGAATCGCACTCTTGGGCACGACCAGCCACTGCTTGATGAGCATTGGCGAGACAATGGAGTAGAAGAGGCACTGCCAGAACTGCAGACAGGTGGTTGGTTGAGTTTGGCTGGCACTCTCCGATGGGACAGTGGAAGCCATGGGCCCGATGCACGCCCGTGCATGGCAAGCTGCATCGCACCGTGAACGATTCTTGCGAGACTTGCAGGAAAATCGCCTGCCACATCTGTTTGTTGGGAATGCCCAGTAACGAAAGGGCCCATATGTTGAGGTTGACGAGAATGAGCACATCCCTTGATTTGACCAACTTGTGTTCATGGGGAGCGGCAACAACTGCCTGAAGATGAAGGATACTACTGGCTGTACTGATCAGCAAGAGCGAGACCTGGATGAAACTATAGAAGTGCTGAATAAAGAGGTGCGTCAGCAACAGCAGCATGAATGGAAGGATGCTCCGCTCTGCCCACGATATGATACTCTGCACGTGAATGAGCCTTCGACATCGGTGGGACGGTCCATGTATACTGCACTCGTGTCTGCGAACAATATCCCTGCGCTTGCTTGGCGGGAGCGCAACGACGCGAACAGGTCGCACCCCGACATCCAGCATCTGCGCAAGGTCCTCTGCAAGCTGATCATGATCCCCGGGTCTACCATCAGTAGCTGTGTTGTTGTCAGCATCGTCGGTGGAGTTCTCCTCCGGATCAGCCACTTCGTTGCCAGGTGTATTCTCGACCGTTGCTGTGCCCACGGCACCGCTTGATCCTGGGTGCCGACGCTGGACTGAAGTTTCTCCATCACGCCTATGATCATTCCGCAATGTTGAAGCGGTCGCAGCTCTTGCGCTAGTGGAGGGCATTTCGCATGCACCTTCAGTTCACATTTTCGGTGATGCAGAGGCGATCGCGCCCCAGAGGACCGTCAAATTAGCATAAGGCTGTAGTTCTGTGCAAGATACACGGTCATGCTGCAGGTAATACTATATGCGCCAAACAGCCATCTGTAATGCTGCCAAGTCCGCGGGGACGACGAACACTATGCGATACTGAGCCTCCGAACGTGACGACAATACGCAGAAAGCTGACCCTATTCACCTTCATCAGCACATGTTTTGCGCAGAGATCTGAAGGACGTCAGTATTCCACGTGCTGCCTGCTGCAGCCTGAGCGGGGCTGGTTGTGAATTGCGCGCTAATGCACTGGTGGACATCGCACTCACTGGCGCGCCAGGCAAACCACAAGGTACGCTGCGTGCAGCACCACATCGCAGCGCCATACCGCTACGGCTCGAGACAAACATTTTGGATGATCTGTATGTGCTGTTGATACACCTTGCCGACCGCAGAAGTTGTGAACACTCCATCGTTGGACTCGGCACTGTTGAGGTAGTTGACACCATATGCTCGCCGCAAAAAAGCAGAGCTCTGACATATCCTGCTGGGAAATATTAATGTAGGTATAATGCCGTTGGGGTAACAATTTTTTGCTGAATTCCACGCAAGTCGGTACTGTGAACGCTGAGGTTTCTCGTTTTGGGCCGGCAAGTGGCACACAGGAGCCTCGAATATGAGTTACTTGCTTCCTCATCTGCACACTGGCTATGCTGTAGATCGGGCGATCATGGAGGTGCGTCATTCGTTGCAAGGTGTTCTGGCTGTCAGGTTGCCTTGGCGAGATCAAGGCACTGAGCCCAATAGTCACGCAAGCTTTGCCGTGTAGGAGGAGGACCGAGTCGTGATTACAAGATTTGGACACGATGCAGACCCAATTTGCATGCAAATGGATGAGGTGCTCGCGAGTGTTGCAGATCCCATCAAGAATTTTGCGGTGATCTACCTTGTTGACATCACAGAGGTCCGCTCCCCCCCTTCTCCCTTGCCCGATCTAACCTTTCAGAAAACTTCATCTGGGCTGCACAGTGTATGTTCTCAAAATCTCTCCCTGCATGCTACAGGTGACAGCATTCAACGCCATGTATGAGCTGTACGACCCTTGCACGGTCATGTTTTTCTTCCGAAATAAGCACATCATGATTGATCTGGGTACCGGCAATAACAACAAGGTCAATTGGGCGATGACCGACAAGCAGGAGTTCATTGACATCGTGGAGACGGTATACCGGGGCGCCCGCAAAGGCCGAGGCCTGGTCGTGTCACCAAAAGGTGTGTGTGCATCCTCCTGCAGTGCCGGCTTGCTTGTAAGCTGCTGTGAAGCAGGCTCCATTATCTTGGCCGCTCTATTGCCCATGGCTGCATGTTTTGGACGTACCTGGGGCATCACCATCGCATGCTGGGACCTCACCCATGCACTCTCAGTGCTGGCATGCACGAGTTCGGCCATGAGTTCAAACATTCATATGTTGTACACAGGTTTGCATGACGACGGTCATGCTTTGTGATGAAATGTAATGGTGTAGAAACGCAGGCTGTGCCATGGGCTCTGCTTATAATTCCATCTCGTCCATAACACAGCTTGCCCATCTTTTGTTCATGTACATCGCATCTGTGAAGCACAGGCAGACAGACTGACTTTGAAACGGCTAAATCGATGATGACAAGCGAACCGTGGAAATGTTCAGACGTAGTGCCAGACACTCAGCTCCTTGCGCTGCAGATTATTCAACGAAGTACAGGTACTGAAGTACCCTGCAAAGACGTTGCTCTGCTATTGGGGCTGGCCATGTTATTCACCGGCCTGCCATTGTGGACAATTCTATCTTCGGAGCCTGCGGCCTGCAGTGCGTGGATGGATTGTTGTTGCCGTTGCACTGTTGCCAGTTTTTGGCGCACCTGCTGCCAGGAAAGACCAAGCTTACCGGCGTCTATGTGCTCACGTAGTAAAATGTAACGGTCAGCTAATTCACATGATTCTCAGTAAGTGTCTTGTGCCAGCACATCTTCTTTCCAAAGTGTCCTGTACACTTCGGCTGCCCAGACTTCGAGGAGGGTGCGTCTGCGTTGAATGCATGCGAGATGCACCGGCAAACCAGCGTATCGCGCGGAGGTCCTGGGTCGTCGCCATGTTCATACGGACTCCCGGCCCAGAGCAGCTACTCATTTACAAATCGTGCATGTCTTTCATACAGCATTCTTTCCCCTTGGGCAAGCTGCCCCCAGATATCATAGATTAAGGACCGCATCTGTTTTCTGCGCGCCCCACAGTGCTGCCGCCGATTAGTACTGCGTGACCTAGAACATGAGGCCATCGGTATGCCAAAATTCGCGCTGCGTCGCAACGCGATCGCCAATGATGCCTGGGCGAGTTCAATGCAAAGCTGCAGTGGTGCGTCCCAGCAAGGATCCATACTTACAATTGGCAAATGTCTAGCAGATTTCTGTTAGCCGAATCTGCAGTCAGAATATTGCGTTCATGATGATATCAACAGCGTCTCCATCCGGAACAACGGCGATGTGATCAACTGCTGGTCGTGGATTGCACACGTCTTGTGAACACGCGTGTAAATGAAGCAGGCAGAAGTTTATCTTTCGTCACGCTACCGAATCTGCCGATCTAGCCATGTGTTGGCAGCAGCGATAGCTTTAGTGAGTCGTGTGCGCCACGCCGTGTGAAAGGCGCTGCCAGATCCACTGCTGCGGTCAATGCAAACCATGATAGAGCCGTAGAATAGCTACTGTAATCTCTGGATGAGCCATGTTAGAGCGTATGCTGTCCTCGGTCTGGCACGGTGGCTTGTCATGTCAGTGTAGACGCTGCAACAGTGGCAACAACGATTGCATTCACAAGATGTTGTGCAACACTGATCCAAACATTCTATGTCTGTATATCTGAGTGTGTGTGCCTGAAGGCGGGCAGTGAGGGCACAAGCATCCGCAGAAGGCCCCCCTCCGGCGTTGACAAGCAGCCATGCGGCCCCATCGCGTTTCAAGTAGACGTGGATGAGGACAACGCTCCACGGAACATCCTCGAAGAAATTGTCTGGTCAAAGACCTCCGAGATTGCGAAATGGCGGCTCATTGTGAATCCTGCGCAGATGCGTGCACGGGCGATGCAGGTGAGCAGCCCAGCGCAAGCCACTCACAAAGACTCTTGCAACCCCAGCTCCGTCGTCAGCGACGACTCCTATTGCGCTTCATGGCGTATAGCTTCCACCTGCCCTCATTACTGTCATGGCGGCCGGTGCGTAAGAGGAGGAGGCATGCAGGGCGATGGCCAATCACGATTCACGTGCCCCTGCCTTCGATAATTCATCCTCCTGAACAGACCGTGACTGCGGCATGCTGTACAGGCTCCGCCAGTGAGGGACTTCAAGGGTGCCATCCTAGCCAAGCTTGAGGAGTATGGCAAGCCAGGTCTCATCGCCGAGGTCAAGAAGGCGTCTCCCAGCCGAGGGGTCATTCAGCCAGACTTCGACCCCGTGAAGATCGCAGCCGGCTACGAGGCCGGAGGTGCCGCCTGCCTGTCGGTGCTCACGGACAGGAAGTACTTCCAGGGCAGCTTTGAGAACCTGACAGCGATCCGTAGTGCGGGCAACACGTGCCCGCTGCTCTGTAAGGAGTTCATCGTCGATGCCTACCAAATCATGAAGGTCTGCTGCCGCTCCCGCTCGCCCGTTCTTTGTCTCTTGCTGCACTGCAATGCGCTGTCATCCATGCTGCTGCCACTGCTTCATACGTGCATAAGACTTGGTGGCTGCGGGGCTGCAGCGAATGGTGCATAGACGCTGTTAGTTCTGCGGTCGATGCCATCAACATGCACTAACGTACGGCCTGCGTGCTTTAGCAGGTGAGCCGTGTGACCTGCGTACCCACCAGCAAAAGACATGTCTCGCGAGACCTCTGACTGATCCGGGCATCCTGCATCATGTGTGCGAGCGTGCACGGTTGCTGCGCTAAAATTTATCACAAATGCTGTTCCGCAAAAATAACAACAGCAGCAGTAGCAGGTGGTGCTGGGTATAGAGGTTCAGCGCGTGCTGATGCTCATGTCATGTTTCGTCTCGAGCAAATCACTCTCCTGCAACAATGACACCGATCACAGTAGCAGGCTGTGCTGTGCAGGCGCGGGCATCTGGTGCGGACGCCGTGCTGCTCATCGCGGCGGTGCTGCCCAACTCGGACATCGAGTACTTCTGCAAGGCCGCCGCTGCCTTTGGCATGGTGTGCCTCGTTGAGGTGCATACCGAGGCCGAGCTCGCACGCGTCCTCCAGGCCGCCGGCATCGAGCGCCACGTCCTCGGCATCAACAACCGCGACCTCGGCACGTTCGAGGTCTCGCCCCCCCCCGCCCCCCCCCCCCCCCCCCCCCCCCCCCCCCCCCGCACGCTGTTTTTAGTCTAGACTAGACTGTCACTGACTGACTGAAACAACCCGAGTTCAAATGGATTGGTGTTTCCCTGGTCCGGCTGAAGCGTTATATTTTGTGAAACATTAATGTGCACAGAGCACGGGGGTACAAGCCTCTGGCGTGGGCTGTGGGTCACAGCCACATGCATGCTACAGCTTCCACCCACAGAACCGCCGCACCCGCCAAACAAGCGCTGCACGTCACTCACGTGGCCCCCGCCCGCCCTCCCGGCCTTGCGCGCCGCCAGCATGCCCAACGGAACGAGAGTGGTGCTACGTGCAGGTGGACCTGCTCAACACGAAGCGCATCATGGAGAGTCCCGCGGGGCGTGAGGTGCTGGAGCGCGGCATCCCGATGATCGGGGAATCGGGCATCTTCACGCCAGAGCACGTCGAGGTCGTGCAGGCCGCGGGCTGCAAGGGCATCCTCGTTGGGGAGAGCATTGTGAAGCAGGGCGACCAGGACGCCGCCGTCCGCGCGCTCCTCTCGCGCGCATAGCTTTTGCCGCCGTCCACGGTAACCGCCACGCCCGCCGCCGCGCTCCCTTTGGCCGTGTCAACGTTGGCCTCATGGTGTTGTTTGGAAAGGGGTCCCGTGTTGGCAATGTCTGCTACCCCGTGCCGCCTTGACTGCACCCCTGCACTGGCGTGGAGAGCTGCTCAGCACAAGCCTCATGTGATGCTGAAAGAATGAGAGCTGATGCTGAGCGTTACCTGGTGAGAGGTGCACCTGGCAGCGCTGCTCTAGAGATAGATAGCCAGTGAGGCACAGCGTTGTGGATCTTGTGCCGCAGTGGGCGCTGCGCCTTGCAATGTAGATGGTCAGTCTTGATTCAGTACGATCCCAGTACCAAGAACCAGTCCTGGGCATGAGTGGCATGCATGACAAGTGGTGTGTCCTGCAGTGCCCGCAGGTGTAGCTGTGTAATCAGTACATCCCTGCATGCGAACATTGTCGCCAGTGAATCCGTTTCTCGTGTGGGGCCCAGGTGTATGCAGCTTATGTAGGCAGGGTTCACGAGCTTGAAATCAGCCATGTTTCGCTCGGCCACATTGGCTTGAATTAAGTACTGGCGAACAGTGCCAAGGACACGGCAGTGTCCCACGATTGTTCAGTACAGATGCGATCGACAGTGGCACATGGCATACGCTAGCTTCGGGAGGATCATGAAGCACCTGTGAAGTCCTTGGGGAGATAGGTTGACTCGAACGCAAGGGAACTTACCATGGGAAAGATGTGCGTGATTGGGGCTGGCCTGGCCAGCCGTGCTCCGTTGCTGAGCTTTGCAACATGCAGCTCAGGATCGATGGTCTGCTGCCCTCGTACACATGACTTGAAGGTTGAGGGTGTACGGACAGCTCGCAACATTCCACAGGAACATGCCATGCAGTGAACATTCTGGGAAATCGTTTCGGGAGATACAGGGAACGATGTCACCTTGCTTCCTGTTGAACCACAGTCGTTGCACCACCAGTGATTCGTTACCATGCTCACCATGGCACGCAGCTCTTGAAATGGCTAAGTTGACTTGATCAGAGAAATGCAAGCACCAGTACGTTGATTTGCTCTCCTTGATCGGTCTGAAACAAGTATATGATGCCCCTGAGCCACTGTCGGGGTATGATGCATCCGAATATTCACGTGCGTGCAGATGGAGACCTGGACTGCAAACACTGTGACAAAGTGAAAAGAAATCTTCCAGGAAGATGTAAACTTGGTCCATCTCAAATCTGTGCAGCATTGCTGAGCATGCGTTGTGATTCACAGGCACGAGATGATAGCATGCGCCATGTTCATAGCAACGAGTGTCAAATTGCTACGGTGCGGCTGTTTATACGCAGAATTTCAGCAACCCTGGAGGGCAAAGTGGGTTGGCACCAGCGCAAGCAGTGCCATGGTCATGGCAGTGACCAGGCGTGGGTCTGCCTCGTACTCGTGGATGGACCAATACATGTAGACTGTAGCACGACCGAAGTCTGGTCTGGTTTTGCAAAGTAATACATGGGTGCGCCCTAGGGCAGGCACATCACCCAATTTAGTTGTGAAATCAGGTGTGAATGTGTACGAAGAGATGCTTGGAAGCACCCTGAAGAAACGCTCACTGCATGAGGCCGCAGCCAACAGCCTTTAGGCACAATTACCTACGGCCTGTAGATACTTGTGCCTGCGTGCAACGAGTCTCACTTCTGGCCCGCGGTAAGTGATGGCCATTCCCCACGCGATGGTGTGTCTGGTGCTCGCGATTCGCAGCAATTGTTGGCACAGCTGATTGAAAGGAATTTGGGCAGTACCAGTCCAGAGATTTGTAACGAGTGTCGGCAATTGCAATACGAGTTGATGTAGACGACAATAAGATGCTATTTACCACTGATCAAAATCCGACGACAGTACCGCTGTGCCCTAGCTAAATGCTGTACAGTGCTCCAGAACGAGCAGATCAGGTCATGCAGGCAACTTCAGTGCAACAGCAAGATCACCAGATGTGGATAACACATCCAGAGCATCGTTGCGCCGTCAGGCAACCCATGTAACATGTGGGCCGTGTATGTCGTCGAGGCGCTGTCAGGCGCACACGATGGCCCTTCCGAGCATAGCCAGATGATGCGCACAGATTGCATACACTTGAGCAATTCACTCAATCCGAAATTGGCATCTACAGATTGGTGCGCTGCAGCTTACAGATCCTCAGCCAGCAGCGCATGTGCATCCACTCAGCTACTCTTTGGTTCCTCGACACTGGTGGGTAAGCTCAGCGATCGAAGCATGCAGCCATCGTTCCCAACGCCACTGCTTCGGCACAGCCCGTCTGTGATGGCGCTCTTACGCTGGGAGGGTCCATGCTGCCAGCAAGCCTGCTATTTACTCCTCCAGCATGCGGGCGTCTTGCTCTTCCAGGATGGTCTTCTTCACACCCTTCTGCTTGGGCAGAGACACAAGAGGCTTGGGGCCCTTGCCAATGACGAAGACGTTGGTGATGCGGGTCACGAAGTGGCGGCCAGCTGCGTCAACGATGTGAACCATATCAAGGGCTCCCTTGTGCTTCTCGCGCTGCTGCACGATTCCGACACGCCCACAATTCGCACCACCGGTGCACATGACAAGGTTGCCGATATCAAACTTGATGAAGTCCTTCACCTTGCCTGACTCGAAGTCGTACATGACTGAGTCGTGCACCTGCATAGTGAGCTGCTGCCTTGTGACCACTGACATAGAAGATGGCCCACTAACGCAACGACACTTGTGGTGACCACCAACTTGGAAACTCTATAGTGCCGCCCCAGCACATGTGTTGGGACAGTGACAGCGGATGAACTCTATTGTATGGATGGTACTGGTGTGAACAAAGTTGAAATCGTGCCAGATAAGCAAATAAGTGCCCAGGCAATTACACGATGTGACCAAAAGCAGCGATGAAACAACTCGAGTTTGCAGCGTGGTTCAATGACATAGCGGTTGTGCAGGTGTGAGGAGCATGTATGGGCGATCAAATCGCACCTTGACATCGGGGTCAACATAGCGGATTGTCCTGCCATCATGGGTTGCCACGAAAGGCACGCCACCCTTGCCCACCCGGTCTGTGCGAACCTTGCACAGCTTGTATGCTGCCTCCTCCTTAGAGATGCGGTGCACAACGAACCGGCCCTTGGTGTCATAGAGCAGACGGAAGTGCTCGTCCGTCTTCTCAATGGAGACAACATCCATGAAGCCGGCTGGGTACGTAGCATCTGTACGTACCTTGCCATCAACTTGGACGAGACGCTGCATCATGATGGAGACGACCTCCTTGTTGGTCAGCGCATACCTGCGCAGCGCCACAGCCATGTTTACGGCTGGCACATATCGCCAGGCGCAGCCGCACCAGCAGCAAGTTGTACTCTACAACTGCCTGAAGGGTTCTATCTGCTGCATTGATGCCCAGCAAGCGAAGGCATGCCACTGGAGCGACAGTGGCGCGCGATGCTGATTTACGGTGACAGAAACGCACTTCAATCGGTTCCGCAGGATCAGAACAGCTGGGAGACATTCACGAGTCTTGTGGGGACCGGGAGACGGCTTGGGAGCCTGCAAACAGGAGTTGAACGTCGATCATCAGACGGCAGGCGTTCATCAGCCAAGCTCTGTGCGTGATCACGCGCAATTGAGCATGAGTCCCAGCAGAAACATACAAAAACGCCTCCCAGCTTGTCAAGCATCCAGTGCTTGGGCGCATTTAAGCGCTTCAGATGCTTCTTCGGACCACGAGGCATATTGTCCGATTACCAGCATACACGAACAACGGGAAAGGAACGAGAAAATCGGTCAGTCTGGAATTAGGCAGTCCCTGCCGCGCCCTTGACTCTTCCAGTTCTTGTTCCGCGAACGGCGCTTGACGTCATGCGGCCGAACCGCGGCGAAACCTTCCACCGCGTTCATGCAGGGGACAACGGAACGGAGCAGCATGATGGCTACACAGAAGCCGGGCTCTCGCAGACAACTGATAGATCAAATTCTGTACGGGTTTCCCGTTCGCGTCATATCTATTCTGACGAGTTACCGGACCGGCTTACCGCCTGCTCAGCAAGCACCACTCTGCACGACATTCGCAGCGAGAGGTTGGCCATGATCGCTGCCATGCTTCCATAGAGTTGACAAAGACATGGACGATGATGAGTCCAATGAGCTGCAGCGTTCAAGTACAAAACTGCTGCAGCGGGACAAGCTTGCGAAATTCAAAGAGAAGGTGGACAAGAGTGGCATAGTTTATATGTCGCGTGTTCCACCACATTTGAAGCCGCTTAAGCTCAGACAAATGCTAGAGGTACATGCACAGCTTGGAAGGATATACATGGCCCCCAAAGAGAATGCACCGAAGAAAGCAAAAAAGCATGGGGCAAGCGGCCAGAAACAGGGGAAACAGTTTGGTGAGGCCTGGATAGAGTTCAAAGACAAGAAACAGGCCAAAGCTGTTGTTGAGATGCTTAATTGTGCGCCAATGGGGGGCAAGAACAGGTCTCGCTACAAGGAGGACCTCTGGACTCTGAAGTATCTGCCGAAGTTCAAATGGGATCATTTGACAGAAGAGATAGGTATGTCTTTGGACGCTTCACGCATGAACTATCGAGATCAAGCAGTGCCGCATCTTTCTACTGCTGCCGCTGTTGTGACATGGCTTGCAGAGATCTTAATCTCATCTGTGCTAATGTTGAGGATCATTGCAGCGTACCAGAAGGCAGCAAGAGAGAAGCTTTTCGCCCAGGAGTTAGCTAAAGCAAAGAGGGAACGTGACTTCTATCTCTCAAAGGTAGCACAAGCCAAGAAGAACGAAGCAATTATCAACAGAAAACGAGAGGTGAGTGTGGTGATGCAACCAGCTGCATGACTCTCCAAGCGATCGCTCTTGCATGTACCAGCACCTGCGTCACTGCGGTGCACAGTTCCACAATTACATAACGATGCGCAGTGAGTTTCAGTGTTATGCTGTGACTGACTTGGTGCCTTCATACCGCAACAGTGCTGCGAAGACATTTAAACTTCACCAGCGGGAGCCACATGGAGCCACCAATACAATCTCTATATCTATCTTGCAGAGGGGCATAGAAATAGAGAACCAGGACGACAAAGATGCATCAAAGCAGCGCACGTTCAAACAGCGGAAAGCGAAGAGGGCTGATGATGAGACACAGCCGCAGTTTGCAGATGACGTGCTCCAGATGTTTGGATAGACTTCCATCACTGGCCATTTCGCAGCCAGAGCCACCGCAGACGGTGCTTACTACAGGGCTGGGAGGTTGAGGTGTACAAGAGGCCGTCAGTCCATGTATAAGTCCGACCCGTACACGACTCCCTCCCAGAATTTGATGTGTCAGTAACGATATTCATGTCGCCCTGCATGTGTGTGCTGCAGTGGGGCTAATTCCAGCCGTTGCGTGCACATGCTGGCTTTGCAAACGTTGTGCAGGTGGTCTTATTAAGCCTATGAAGGCTGTGTCCATGCAGGACGCAACAGAAACCCATTTCGGTTTGTTAAGGCGTGAGAGGCCAAGGTTGAAGCACATACCATGGAACAGGCTTGTGGCCTGCGCTGTGTGGCTATGTAATCAGCAAGATGCTCCTTTCGATGCTAGCATTGCTGTTGCGACTTTAGAGCCATTCTGCTTTCCCATTGATCTGCAGACCTCGGCGCTGCATTGGACCAGCTTTGCTATGTCCACGCCGTGCGAAACGCCCAGTCCGTTGAGCATGTACACCAGGTCCTCTGTTGCAACATTTCCTGATGCTCCTGGCGCATACGGGCAGCCACCCAAGCCTCCTATTGAGCTGTCAAATGTTGTCACCTGCATGTGGTGTCTCTATACATTTTACACAGTATTTGAACGATGCTGGTATTTGATTGACTCAAAGAGCACCCATAGTGTTTTAGCAGGCCATCTGTCCTGCTGCGGATGTGCAGCGGCCAGCTGGTTTCCAACAATGGATAGTGCAGCCCAGTAAGCAGAGCCATGCACGCACCCCCATGTGTAGAGCTGCCAACACGTTTGTGAGTGCCTGGCCATATGTGTCATGGAAATGTCCGGCGAACGCTTCCATGGGGGCATGGCGGGAGCATTCATGGAAGACAGCTTCAATCTCCCGCACTGTTGCCGCTCCTGTGGTGTCTCCTATGGACACTTCAAAGCACCCCATGCGCAGAAGCTCCTGGGCCACATTAGCAGCTGCCTGTGGAGGCACGGCGCCTGTGTAGGGGCAGTTGACAGCGACTGATACATACCTGCGCACAGCTGAGACATGAACACGCACTGGCTGGAATTCGCGTATGCAACATTACCTAATTGAGTTTCACAGACAGCTGTGCAGTAAGTGTAGCAATCTGTGGCAGCTCTAGCGAAATTGTATGCATGATTGCACGCAGTAGTGGTGGCGATCAGAAGTACAGCTGCATCAAGCCATGGGTCTGGCTCCAAGGTAACAACTGTGCTCACAGATTGAACAAACCATGAGAAAGGCAGTGCTTACCCTCTCATAGGAATTGAGCAAGCTCGGGCTGCTGTTGCCACGGGCTGGAATCGCTGAAGGCTCTCGTCAACGGTGCAATTGATGTTTCTCTGTGAAAACTCATCAGTGGCAGCTGCAAAGATGGCCACGCTGTCAGCACGTGCTTCTATAGCCTTCTCAAATCCCTGCATATATGTGCTGATGCAGGCCTTGGGGGCCTCCAGGACGGGGCAAGCGCAATCCTACGTACTCGATGACGCGGCAACAATGTCTTGTCTAGCTAGACCTGACATCAGTACTGGTCTTCTGTGACGAGATACCACAAGTCAAGGAACGACGGGGCAGTTTACCAAGATCATCGTGCAATACCTTCATGTTAGGCGTCAGGACGCTGTACTGTACTCCCTCGTGCCGATCTATTGCTCTCATGACAGCGTCCGCGTCAGCGAGTTGAGGAACCCACTTGGGTGATACGAAACTCGTTACTTCTATACGAGACAAGCCTGCCTTGCTTAACATATTTACCATGTGGATTTTGTCTTCTGTGGGAATGCCCTTTTGCTCGCTCTGAAGTCCATCACGGGGGCCCACTTCCACAACCTCGGCATGCGATGGCAGATTCTCTGTCAGCCTAGACTGCATGATCACCCGGTACTCAACTTCACTCAGTCTACCTCTGGAATATTGCGCTCCAGCACATCCCGTCGTGTAAGCAGCAGCGGCCTGGCCAGATGTACATACGGGCCCTCACCGAGTAGAACAACGCAGTGGAAGGAGCTGCTAGCTCAATACATTGCCGCGTAGCCTGAGCCAGTCGGACAGCCTGCATCTTCCTTCGTGCGGCCCACTACTGTCGCAATTTGAATGCGATAACTCGCTTTGGTATATAATGGCACGCCCGAGTAGATGCAGATCTCTCCTCTGCCAAAGGTTGCATTCCGCTGGAATCGGATCAGTGACACCGTAGAAGTTGCCGTGCATCGCGATGCCGCTTGATATGCCATTCCGTGGCCTCAGCCACTGAGTCCGTGCATGATCTGACAGCTCAGCACCCGTGTCCATAAAAGAGCTGCATACACCGCGGATAATTGACGACACTTCAGCTTGCACCATGCTTCAGCGGCTCAAGTGATGGAATGCAAATGGCATGTTGTCGTTGTGGTAGAAGTAGTTCAAGGAGACAAGTCAACGATTCCAAGGCCAAGATTGCTCCATCTTGCTGGCACTGTTGACAAGCCACGGTGATCATCCTAGCGTACTGCTGTGGGGCTGCATTCAGTCGAAGGGCACAGTCAGAGGCAGGTAGTGCGGCGGGATCCGCACAGCAGCACATCACGACCAGAGGAAATTACGGCCATCACCCGGCGCGGAACAACCGAAAAGCACAGCAGCCTCACGGCATCGCCCGCAAGCAAAGAGCACCGCTTCCTGCACGCACAAACAGCCACGGGGTCTCAGCCACACGTACAACCACACTGACTCCGGGCTACGCCGCCACCATCCGCATGCGGTGCAGAAAAGCGATGCCCCATTTTGCTGGTCCATCTCGCGCTCATGAGGCGGGAGCCAGGCGGAGCCACTCCATGGGAGATGGCGCGCTGCGGGCGAAGAGGGGCCGCTCGCAGCTCAGGCCAGATGCCCAGCGAGAGATGTTGCATTGTGCTGAGCTGTGCACGTCGAATCGTGTCCGGTCTCACTGCAAAAAAAAGCAGTGCATTGCATGCAAGCGGGGGGGGGGGGGGGGGGGGGGGGGGGGGGGGGGGGGGTTGCGGGCGGCAAGAACGGCCGCTACGATGACTCACACCCCCACCTCATGCGTCCGGATTCTTCGCCGGGGATCTGCGCCAGCAGTGGCATGGGTGTTCCTGTTCACGTGGCGCATGGTCCTGCGCTGCGATCTGCCTCCCTAAATCTGTGCTGCCAACATACCACAGCTCATGCGCCGCCCTGCTTGCAGGTTCCTTAAGGGTGTAAGTGGCTGCCTCCCAGGCGCACAGCGGCGGTGCGGGCCTGTGGGTGTATGCCTGCAGCCAGGGCGGGTGCTGGCGTGTGTGGGTGCATGGGTGTGTCGGTCTGTGTTGCGTGTTGATAGTTGCGTGGGTGTGTGGGCCCCCCTGCTTGTGGCCTGCGGTGCTATCTGCCTCGCTGGCTTTTGTCCTTTCAACACAGCGGCAGTGCACCGTGGCGACCTCGGCATGACACTGTCTGGCTCGTGTATAGAGTTAAGCAGAGTAAGCCTGGATTGACTTGGCCGTGTCCTGAAGAGGACGCTGACAACTGCGGATGATGAGGACCACAGGGCGTGTGAAGACTGCTTCAAGTGCTTTCACCACTGTGGAGGTGCATGCATCGTCTGTCGTGCCATATGCAAGCACGAGCTCGAGTAGTATCTGCCCTACACATGGCTGCTTCCTTCGGGTGTGATGGGATGGAGGGGGGCTTGCAGACCTGTTACTAGTGCTTGCTGTTGATAGGCAGCTGCAGGGGCTATGCTGCATGTGCTGGGGCAAATAGGTTTGACAGCGATGGGCTGAGGTAGACTAGGCACCTTACAGTTTCCGGAGGTTGTAGTAAATGATCATCATGGCCAGGATGTGGCAACGGTAAACGCAGTTGTGGCTGATTGTGTCCAGAAGTAGAACCCATGCATATGCATTGTGCTCGACTGCACCTTTGGTATGTACAGAATTAGAGCTCTGACTAGTATTCATCGCCGTTCATGCAGCACAGTAGACAAGGGCAGCTTAGGAAAAGCTAGTCTAGTCTAGCGCTTTATCGCTGCCGGCGGTGTGGGTGAGTTGCTGGCTTGTAAGTACCTGTTGATCGGTTGTCACTGGACACGTTGCAACGCTGGCAATTCTGGCCTTATCGATAGTCTTGTGCGTTGACGATTATGCTCAGGTACATGCAGCAGGTCATGAGTATGCATCTGGCACAATTGCGTTGAGCTTGTCGCCGAGCTCTGAACAATGTCGGGCAAAGCCGCGCAGCGTCTCTCACGGGCGCTCGCGACCGCAGCGGAAGCTGCAGCAAATGCGAATTTCCACAGAGGTAGTGCATTGCAGCGTAGCAGCATCTTGCGTATCCGTGCCTTTGCTGCTACACCATGTCTCTCGGGGGAGCGGTTCCAAGAGCACCGTGGCAGTGTTCTCCGGTACGGCTCAAGGCACCATTTCTGCAATTCCACGACGACCGAGAAGGACACCGAAGAACACGATGAAGATCCCGACGAAGCGTTGTCGATGACGGTGCTGAAATTGCAGCATGACGCCCTTGAGATCTCTAGCAACGGCCATCCCGAAAAGTGCGCCCAGGCAAGTACAGACGTCACACATTCACGATCACAGCCACGATAAAATGCATAAAAACTACAGTGCAATTTCCAGGCTCGTGACGCAGTGCCGCTGCAGCACCAGATCATCATGAGACCAACATCACCGGGTGCAGGGCATCCGAAATGCTAGACGGGGCCGCAAAGCTGTTGGCGGAGGAGCCGAACGTAGGCCTCACATCGCAGGAGGGAGTTGGCATCTTCATCACCCACACAACTATACTGCTGCGTGCTGGCATGTTTGAGAAGCTGACCGAGGTTTGGCCGCCCCACCATGACAGCCCTGCTTTGAGACCTTGTGCTTGCCACGTACACATGCCCGCAGGTGCACCACGCATACAGCGGCATATTACATGAGGCAAGAGAGCCTGCCACCCATGGAGGGTGTCACCTGCTCGAGCCAGCTTGTGTGGCTGCATACTGCAGGCCTCCCGTAGCAATGCGTCTATGCCTCCTCAATCTGGCCTGATATGACTTCATAATGCAGTATACCCGGCACATACTAACTACACCCGTTGGTCAGCAGCATTCCATCAGGGCATTCGGCAGCTTCAGACATCTGGGAGCACATGCTGGCAACAGCCGATTGGCAATGCACCCGCCTCCGCCAGCTCATCCACGCACGCCACACGCCAACTCATCCCGCCCGCGGCGCCTGCAGATTTGCAAGACAATGATCGAGAAGCTGAAGGACGTGCCGGGGGTGGAGATGGTCGTCGGCATGGCGTGGCTGCGCCTCGGGTGCGCGGAGCTCGGCGCCGGGGACATCCGCGCCGCGGCCGACGCGATGCGCGAATGCACCGACACGCTGCACCCCCTCGCCGACACCGCCGAGGCCGAGGCCGCCTTCCTCTTCCCGGAGCTCAAGTTCTACTGCGTGCTGCTCAACCTCTACCTCGCCAAGTCCCCGGAGGACATCAAGAGCCTCGAGAACACCCTCCTTGAGGTCCGCACCCCGCGTTCTGCACTCCCCCCGGCACCCCCCACGCCCTCCTCGCGCTCCTTGCCCCCGCCGCCTCGAGGCGGCAACTCGCATGGATTCGGCGCGCCTGTCCGAGCGCTTTGCACCCCTGTAGCCACTTGGACTCTGCTCTACTCTTGCTCCACAAGGCTTGTGGCGGCCTGCCGCAGTCCGTGTGCACCGTGGGCGTCCGTCTGTGTGACCTCCACACCCCTGCTGCCACCTAGCCCGGTGCAGTCTCGTCATCTGCGGCGTTCTGTGTGGTCAGGAGGCGATCGAATCTTGCACACGCATGGCGCCACTCGCACAGGTCCGTCAGCGCATGTGCGACGCTGTGCGGATGCTGGGCCCCCTCGTACCCCTGTAGCCATGAACACGCAAGTCTTCCGACAATGCGGCCCTTTACAGCTCCAGCACGCATGCGGCATCGCCGCCCCCTCGGGCGGCACGAATGACACCGGCATGCATCGCTCAATAACTACAAGATTGATGAAAGCAATCGGGTGCAGAGCGTGTCGGGGATGCTGGACACGGCGCCGGCGGGGTCGGGCTCGGAGTGGCCGTTTGTCGTCGCGGCGCTACAGGCGCACAGCAAGCTGCTGCACGGCGCGATCGACGGCGACGCCGACCCCGCGATCATCCACGCGCTGTTCCAGCAGATCACGCTGCTGCACCGCGCGGCGGGCTGCGGCCCGGAGGACCTCTCGCTCGTGCAGTACCAGTACGGGACGTGGGTGTACGCGGAGACGGACGACCTGCAGCACGCCCGCGACCTCGTGCAGGAGAGCCTCGAGGTCCGAACTGCCCCCCCCCTTCGCCCCCATCGCATTGTGAGATTTACATACATGTACGTCGGCAAAAACGAAATTTACATTTTTCACGTGTTGACAAGTTTTAGATGAACTCATCATTCTCGTGTCTCTCTGAACTGAAGGACCTTGCCTCCTCGCTGCGGCGTGTGGGCCCCACAATTCTGATCTGCCGGCGGCCATCGTACATGGTGAGTGCTGGTACAGGGCAAGCGCAGCAGGCGTGATGTGTGACTGCATTCATCGGTACAGTCCACGAACTCTACCGTCTGTCCACTTGTGTACCTGCATGCCCCGCACGTGGTGCCTGCCTCAGGCTAGTGAAGAAGAGGCAGAGGAGTGTCCCGGAAAGCGCGCGCTCGCCAATTGAGTGCAAAGGAACTCGCAGTGCAGCTTTGTTCATGGGCGTTTAAGGCGTGCTCCCGGCACAGCACGGCGACACGTACGAGCCGCGTCCGAGCACGCGCCTGCGTGTCAGTGTTGGGTCGCTTTGCAGCATTTTCAGGGCTGCCACCCCAAAAACAGACCTATTATTTATATTCAGAATTGCTCTATGTGATCGGGCCCGATGACCCAACACTGGTGCGTGTTACAAGGTCAGATCCTGGGGGGTCGCGGGTCTACCCGCCTCGTTGCCTTGATAAATGCGACACACAACGCATAATGTCATGGACAGGCGGGTAACACCGAAGGAGCCCGGCACGTGACGGGGACAAGAACACCGCACACGCAAGCCATGCCACTCTCCGGAGAGGCAGGAAGCACCGCAGGAACCGTGCGCATGAGGAGCGCCTGTGTGTAGGAGCTGGAGGCCGTGAACCCGGTGAAGGACGGCGACGCCGAGGTGGAAGAGGACGAGGAGGCGCTTAACAGCCTCTCCGACGAAGACAAGCTCGCCCGCTCCCACTTCAACCACCAGGTGCTGCTGCGCGCTGTGCCTGCTGTGCCTGCTGTGCTGAGCTCGCCATGCTGCGCTCCTGCACCACCCACAACGATCTCAGAGCCACCCTGGCCTCGCACGTGTCTCGTCTTCATGTGACGTGACTTGTCTTTCTGGGAGGCGTAAATGCTTCCGATCAGCCTGTTCGCCACATCAGTCGCGTTGACCTGGGAGTGATTATGAATATGATAATTTGTGTCTACGGGGGTGTGTCATCCTGCGCGCCGTTGTGCAGGCCGCGCTGCGGCGGTTCCGCATGGCCGTGATCGACTCGGTCATGGTCGCGATGAGCCTGCGCGCCGCGACGCCGGAGCTCTCGCGCAGCACGCAGGGCACGCTGTCCGTCATCGCGGCGACGTACGACGACCTCCTCGGGGACGAGAACGCGATCAGCGCGGAGTGCCGCTTCGGGCTGGGGCTGTGGGGGGTGCAGGAGGGGCTGCGGGCGGCGGAGGAGACGCGGGAGGCGGTCGAGGCCAACCTGCGCCGCTGCCTGCACGTCCTTGCGCGCAGCATCCCCGCTGGCAAGGACCACATGCTCGTGCAGCGGCTGCTGCGGGTGTACGAGCGGGTGGTCGGGCCGTACGAGCTGGTGGAGGAGGAGGCTGGCCACGCGCATGCGCACGCGCATGAGCATGGGCCGGGCTGCGACCACGGCCGCGACCACGTGCATGACCACGCACCCGAGCACAAGCATGTGCACACGCATGAGCACGCGCATGGGCCGGGCTGCGACCACGGCCACGACCACGCGCATGACCACGCACACGAGCACAAGCATGCGCACACGCATGAGCATGCGCATGGGCCGGGCTGCGACCATGGGCGCGATGACGCACACGGCCGCGCGCACAAGCATGAGCATGCGCAGGAGGCTGCAGCGGGGGGTGCGGCGGACGGGGGCCTGGGGAAGGGGCCTGCCGGGAAGTAGGGTGTGATCGTGCCGCGGTGTGGCTGTGGTGCTGCGACCGCGTGTACATCTCTCCTCGAGCATATCGCTGACGATGCAGTGTCAGGTGGGGGCAAGGGCCATGCTGGAGGCCTCGAGCTGTGTGTTTCTGTGGCGGTGAGGTGCCCTGCAAGTGGCCGATGGTTGCAGCGACAGACCCTGGTGGCCGAGGAGTGAGCGATGGGGGTGACCATAGGATGGAGTCGGCCAAGGCAACAGTGGGTGCCCTCTGCATGGCGGCACCTCTGCCTGGTATTTTGTGACCATGCGTTGTGTTCTAGCCGTGGCTGTGACGATGCCGCTAAGCTCACCGTACGTAGGGCAGCCACACGCACACGTGTCTTCTGGTTGCTGCGCGGAGTTGGGTCGCTTCCTCGGCGTTCCGGAGCTATCACCTCACATGCAGATCCAGAAAGCCTCAATGACTGTATGAGATCGGGCCTGATACCGCAACAATGCTGCTGCGTGATCTGTTCCCTGCTTGAGAATCTGAGGAGGCTGTGCCAGTTTGCGAGCCGGTGTCACGGAAGAGCATGTGGTTGTCTGGCAAACATCCTCGGACACAACCTTGATGCTGGCATGCCGCAGTCAAACGGGCATGAGCGCTTGCATACGACCCTCACGCATCCTGATCTAGATCTAATGTCCGTTGCATTGTGTCTGTCTCATGGCGACAACTCGGGCTGGGTGACCAACGCCCGACGCTGAGTAGGAATTCCTGTTACTAAGGCGATACTTCCCTTGGCCAGCATCAGGCCCATGTGGCAACCCTGCTGCCGATATTACTGGGAAGGGGCAGTCGGTCACAGCAGCAGCAGCGTGACACTGTGTGAGTGTATGTACCTGTGCATGATTGCATAACGCTAGTCTGCCGTATGCATTGGGATGCTGACAGTGTCAAAATGGCAGAGTGTTGACCCCGGGCAACACCATGGTGGCGCCTCGGCTGCAGCCCTCATGGATGATGTAAACAGAGCAGATAGTTTGCCAACGTGGGAGTAGTATGTACTATACGTGCAGGCCTTTTTCGGACTGGACTGTTCTGCAGCAGTGTGGGCTTCAGCAGCCGGTTGCTGTGCTGTTAGGTGGTGGCACGTGAGCAGGGCTGCACACGGCAGTGCCAGACCCAGCTTGCAGCCCTGTAAACAAAACAAATACGCCGAAAACAAATAATCTGCCATACCTTGCATTCTCATCAGACCAGAGAACTGGAGATGCTGGAGGGAGACACAAGCAGCATCAGTGTTGTCTTCATGGAAAGGTTGCACGAGCACGTGCTAAGCAGCCATGGAAATAATCCAGCTGATGGCTGGGACCATCAGCTGCTCGACGCACAGGCTGTAGCTGGACACAAGGCGAAGTTCCCGGGGGCCCTCCCGCTGGAGGCGGCCATGTGTCTTGCAGGGCGGAGAGGCCGGTGGCACCGCCAGGGCAACTCACAAGCACGCCAAAGCGTGCGTGTGTGGGCGGGTGTATGCATGGGTGGGAGCGTGTGTGGGTGGGTATGTGCCACAAGAACACAGTTGGAGATGCAGGTAGCACCGCCAGGGACTATGCGAACACAAAGAGCAAGCAGACCCATGCCGTTGATGCAAAACCCAGAAAAAGCAGCTTCCACTTGCAACACCACCTGTGGGCAACCACGCCTCCACGTGCCCACTGCCTCAGTCAAATTGTGTGTTTCTACCTGTGTTTCGGCGACCGGCTCAGACAAGCTCCTTGCATATCACGAGTCAGCTTGCAAGGCTCATGTGATAATTGTGGTGGGTCACACAATCACGGCGGGCTGCGGTGTTGGACCGCTTCCTGGACTAGTCTGTCCAGCTTGTTTGTTGACTGCAGAATACCATGTGCCGTGCGACCAGGGCCAGAGCCACTGCATAGACAGGTGTGGAACAGAAACCCGAATGAATCTGAATCCCAGCAAGTAGCTTCGTAAACTTTATATCATATTCCTCGCGTCATGCCCTGATTGTAAAGCTGCAGTCTGTCCTGCAGTTCGTTGTAGATGCAAAGCCTTGTCTAAACGCCGCCAATTCGACCTCATGCCCCACTGGTAGCAACTAGGACACTCAGAGATACTCAGAGTGCATGCAGTTGCATGTATGCAGGCTGCGCCGGGCTGCCATCTAGCGGCAGCACCTCGCCTGCCTGTTGATCTTCTCTAGCAGTTTGGCCATGGCAGCATGCCGAACACGAAGACTGGATATTTCTGGCCATAATATGTTTCCCGCTCCGGCTTCTCGCGGGACGGGGAGCAAGCATCAGCATGCTCAAGAGTATAGCAAAACAGTGGAACCACGACCGCAGAATGCGAGGGCGAGGTTGGAGTGCCGTCTGACAGCCGCGGTGTTCAGTCGATGTTTTCGAAATGCGATCACCGAGAATGTAGGTAATTCATCGGCTAGTGGCCCAGATCGGCTTGCGCTGTTGTCCCTTTATCTCAGAGATAATCGGGGCGTCTGCAGCTGCATGCAGGGAACTCGGCCGCCCATTGCATGCAACGATGGACCCTCATACACCTTGAGATGTACATTTTATTTTGCTAGATTCAGTTCGTCGGCTCATGCAGTCCTGCCAGCAACGTGCGTCCCATCAGATGCGCTTGAGTGACGGTGCCATCGCCACTGCGCGCTAGTAGACTATGTCTCCAGAGTGTAGCACCACCCTTCAATTGCTGCCTGACTGTTCTGCATAAGCGTGCTTGGATATGACACGGACTCAGTAGAGCTGCAAGGCGGAAGAACCGTTTCACGAGACCTGCAGGTGCGACGCAACAGCGTCTGGCAGTACATGATGCCCCCCGCACAATTGCACTCTCCCTGACTCAGCGTGCTAGCGCATCACCGCTTGTCGCCATGGTCGAAAGTATTATAGAGTATCACGCAGCAGCTGGTTTGACATATCTTTTCTGCTCGTGTTTACTGGACTTCGGAGTGCCGCTGTTGCAATTGCAAGTGCGTCGAACAGGGCAATTCACAACGAGCTCAGCTTCACGCTACGCAGCGTCCGTACATGTAAACTTAACAGTGCTGGGCTGGCTTTGAATTCTTTGAGGCTGCCGCGCGCTGCCACACGCATCGCGCCCACGACATGCACCGGAACGCTGATTCAGGGATCGTCGCCTTTGCGACTCAGCCAACGCCGGGTCGGGTGCAGACGATGCACCGACATGTCAGCATGCTGAAGTTACGAACTCATGCTGGCATGCTTCGACGTTGCTCGTCTCTGCTAGAGCCCTGCTTCCGCACCGCTAGCGCCATCCGAAGGCTTCCATCATGAAGTTCCATGTTTTGGCCTGCAGCATGGTAACAGATGCCACAAAGCAAGCGCAGACTTGGGATTCGAAACATCATGTACTTTCGAGGTAGTCGTCTTCTGTTCGTGTGTGCGGTTTCTCTCGGCATGGCCATTACTCAGCGCTGTTGTGTCGCGATAGGGCGAGCCTGCAGGCGTAGCGGACCAGCACTTGCCGTCTAGCAGCAACAAACAGCCTGAGTATCGGCAGTGACCACATTTGAGTCCTTGAAGATGAAGAACCTAACCTCGCTGTTAACGTATATACGCGTATGCACACAATTGTCAGTCGATTCTCTCGATGTGCCCACGTTGATGCGGGGGGCACTCAAGCTCGCGCAAAAGTCCGACACGAATTTGACTGTAAACACAAGCCAAAGCGGGTTGCTGAAGGCATAGTCCTGTCCCTTACCCTCGCGCTCACAGTCGGCCTGACGTCGAGGTCCCATTGCATACATGCAAGCAACAGCTGCAGCCACCGGGACTGTGCTCGTTTCAGTTCTCCCGAATCACAAGGCTCACACTAGACGTACACACGACCCTTAGATCAGCGTTTGTCTTCACTGAAGGTATCGCTGCTACTCCCAAGACTGCGGCGATATCAGCATGCTCGCAGGCCGGAGGTTCTCTCTCAGCTCGACCATTCCAGGCCTTTGAAGCTCACACAGCAACGGTGTGCCAATGCCAGCCAAAGTCTCTTCTTTCTCTACTTTCATTATGCCGTGCTGCACATGCGTTCCGAGCGGGTGCGCGGGTTTGTTCGAACCGAAGCTAGTTTCTGGCAGTGACCCTCGTCGACGTCATGGCAACCAGTTTCGCACGCCGCTGCATTGCCATCACAGTTGGGCGCAGAGCACACGAGCATCACGCGAGAACGCCTCAAGCTGCATAGTTTACGCCTGCATGCACTCCCCGTCGTCGGTCGGAGTATGCAGATGCCATCCCAACGACACGCTGGGTGCAACCTCGGGCGTTCACACGCACCTGTGCGTATCGTCGACCCTGGTCTACGTCGAACGACGAATTCTCCTTAGGCAGCCAGACCTGCCCCGCATGGGATCCCTGCTCATCTTTCGCATCGCGATTCTTTTCAAAAGTAGTGGTACTGACAGGTATGTCTGTGTGTGGTTACAAAGGACAGAGGCCGGGCAGCGAGCCGTTGCCAGGAATACACACGCAAATCCACTCACGCTGTCATGGCACTAGGCTGTGTGTGTGGTTACAAAGGACAGAGGCCGGGCATCGAGCCATCGCTAGGAACTCACACGCAAATCCACTCATTCACCAGGTCAGTGCACGCCCACTACGGGCAAGTGCACTGCACATGAGAAACTTCAAAAGCGTCGTCACAATTAGAAAAAACACAGGCATCCAGCTTCACAAGGAAGCAGCTAGTCATCAACCACGCAGCCCATCGTCGCATGATCGTCAAAGCCGTTGCAGCAAACAGCGCTGGCGTACAGCCAGCAGGAAGCCATCTTCTCACGCACCGCAAATGCTCAGAGAGCGGGGTATCGCAGCGGATGAACATGGGATCATAACTTCCACACTGGGAACCTGTACGCAGCAGCTGGGTGCCGACAGAATTGGCTGTACGCAGCAGTGCAGCAGGACGCGGGACCGCTGAAGCCATGATCATCGCGAAGCCGCTAGGGCGCCATAAAAGGGTATAGCGGCGCCACTGAAACGTGAACCTAGATGAAAAGCCTCGCTGAACCTCGTCCGCGCGACCGCTGACAACGGAAGGCAACATGCAGACATGTGTGCCTCGCCGGTACCGCCCCAAGCCGGCCCGCAGAACGGAGCATGCTGGCAATCCGCCATGCCCAGAAGCGAGCCAAACGCCGCACAATATTAAAGAGGTAACTTGTAGTGCAACCGTATGACCTTCGCCGCCAAGGGACATAGCGGCAGGAGTAGCAGACATGCCGTCACAGCTGAGTCGGGCCAGAGCGTGCCAAGCCTGTGGTGCGCAGAGCAGAAACGACATGAAACGAACGAGCGCGAAAGAATCAGACAGCAGCATGGACATTTGAATCAACGATTACGAGCCGGCCGTGCACCGCAGCACGACCGACCCGAGCTATGGAGTGAAGAAACGAACGACGATAATCAATACAATACTATGCCGATGTGTGTATGTAGTTACAAAGGACAGAGCAGAGACTGTGTGTGTGGTTGATTGTATGCATGCACTGCCTGAGAAGCTCAGGTCTGCATGCACATCGGTACTCGCGTAATGCCTGCATCTCTCGAGTACGTCATATGACGTGGCATCATGTCGCGAGCACGTGTGGCCGTCGTAACGTCACACTGAAGCTCATCAACAGATCTTGATATATACCCACATGCATTTCCTGCCACCGCCGCCACTTTTGATCCAGTGAAGCGGTGGGGTAGCTGGATATTTACCGGTCAGGTTGTTAGATCTATTCCTATGGGCTTGACGTTCGGCTGCACAGGCGCCCATCCAAACAAAGCACTGGCTTCGCTGTGATCGAGTGACTATTAATTGCAATATGAGACCATCTGCATGCATGAACCTGTCTGCCTCTGTCCCTGTGGCACAGCAGACGACTGGGCCAGAAATACCAAGCTGCCATGATGAGCTTTGCCCGTGTCCACTCGAGACAGCCGCGGTCCGAACTTCGATGCATCACAAACGGGAGCCTACCAGAGGCTGCTGCTGTCGACTGCAATTTTTTTTTGCGGCCTCACAAGTGGTGTACCGCAGGCAATGCACACCACAACTTAGATTTACTTTACTTTACTTTACAACTGCCGGCCCAATGCAGGTCTGGAGACCCACACTCTCTAGACATTAGATCACGATGGATCCGTACGCACCACGCACCAACCCTGAGGTCCGCGCCGACATCCGCTCGCGACTGCCCATCCGCCCAAGCGATGACCGATACACAAGCCTGACCGAGGTGACGGCGTGGCTGCGCGCGCGGGGGGTGTCGAAGGGAGGCGCACGCTCCTTCCTGCGCCGCTCCGGCTGCACCACCGTCGACAACATCGCGCTGTTCCTGCGCTTCCAGCTGCCGCCGCTGCAGTTTGCCAACGTCGACTGCGTGAACCGCGACATGTGGGACCTCCTCGGCGTGACGGCTGGCAACGCGCGCCGCATCATCGTCGACCTCGACATCATGCGTGCGCCCCCTCCCCCCGTCCTCCCCCCTCATGCATGTTACCTTGAGATGGTTATGCCCCGCAGACGACCCGCACATCCCTCCCTCAGGCGTTCATTCCTTACTCTGTGTGGTACCTTCAACAAGCTTAAGATTGCCTCAGGAAGAGTACCCTGTCTTGCCTCACGCTTGGGGAACAACAAAAGTGCGACTGTCGGATAAAACAAAACGCTTGGCACATGGGGACTCACGCATGCAGACACCATCAACTTGGACACGAACGAGGAGGCTCAAGCCCACCTCAGCACCACCGGCCTCCTCTCACAGCACTCCAGCACCCCCGCCACACCCGCCGCCCCCTCCCCCCTCTCTAAACCATACACCCCCCTCCCGAGGCCGTCCGCGCCTCAACCCGGGCCCCCCCGTGTCACCGGCCTCCCGCCTGCGGCCCCACACCGCACGTCCCAGCGCAGCGCGCGGTACGCCGCGGACCGCCCCACCGTGCCGCGCGTTTCGATGACATCAGGGTACCAGCGAAGTAAAATGCATGCTGTGGCTGAGGCGCGGGAGAGGCCCGGGGACGGCTCGCAAGGGGACAGCTGGAGCATGTCGAGCATCAACTGGCAGGGCATAGACAGCCTACAGGAGGTCGATGACCTGGACATCGACGCAGGGGATGGGGCTGCGGAGCATGAGGCGGTGAGCACCGCCGGCAGCGTGCCCAGCACGGTCACCCCGTCCGACCGCACCACCGGTTCGCGGCCGTCCCACAATGGGGCGCACGCCCCGTCGCCGCAGCACAGCACGCGCAGCGCGCAGAGCGGGATGAGCCACGACGGCAACCCCATGCTCCCGGCGATCCCGGCCGGGGCCCTGGCCTCCGCCATCCCGGCACGCGACGCCACGCCGCCCCCCGGCCGTCCAAACCCTGCCGATGGGCGCGTGTCGGTGGACCTCGCGCCGTCAAACGCGGCCGCGCCGCCCGCCGCGAAACCCCCCGGCGGCGCACCGCAGGCACAGGTGCTGGGGTACCCTACCGTGTCGAGTCCGCTGGAACCGGGGCCGTACCACAAGGCCAACGCGCAGCTGCGGCGGCAGCTGCCGCATCTCCTCGTCGAGGTCACCGTGGACACGCGCTGGGACCACATCTTCCTTGCTCTGCTTGCGTTCTTCGCGTACCTCACATATGCCGGTGTCCGGCTGTACTACCTCGTGACCGGGAGGACCTCCGGCTACCCTGAGCAGAACACCAGCGTGCCGTACTCCTACCTTGTGCTTGTGGCTGAGGTGTTCCTCGGGGCGCTCGGCTTCTACGGCCACCAGCCGTTCTGGAAGCAGGACGTGAGATACGAGGCGATGGACTCCAACACGCTGCGCTCCGTGTCCGAGGTGTGCCTGCGCATCTTCCGTGCTGTGGTGCCCCTGTTGGTCGCTCGGATTGCTGTGATTGCACGAAGGCTGTATGCTGCATCGGTTTGCCGATGAATGCTGCAGGGTTCTGTCTGCAGCGCGGCAGCTCATGCCGAGCTAGTTGTCTGAGATCGGCGCGGCTCATGCCTGTGCGGGAGCAGCTGCATGCCTGATGCTCTCGTTCTTTCTGGCTCGGGGCTGGACGTTGTGACTTTGCATTGCCGACAGCGTGCATGCATGCAGGATGTGGCAGTGGGCGGCGTGCGGCAGACGGTGCACGTGCTGGTGACGACGTACACGGAGCCCGCGGACACGGTGCGGGAGTGCCTCATCCGCCTCCTCGTGGCCCCCGAGCCAGTGTACATGGAGAAGGTGCTGTACGTCTGCGACGACGGCCACGCAAAGAGCGAGGGCCCGAAGAAGCGCGCCATGGTTGATGAGCTCCGCGTCCTCGGTGCACCCCCCCCCCCCCCCCCCCCTCCAATTGTAGCCAACATCTCGGCAGGAGTTCCGCCCCCTTCGTGCCGCTGCATGGCTATGTTTATGCAACTGTAGTGTCTCACACACCCGGTGCCTCTGCAGCTGGTCAGTGCCGTGGTGCATGCTGCCGCGCTCTGCGGACTTGCACAGGTGCAGCACTACAACGACGCTGACCCAGTCATTCAATGTTAGCAGCACGACCGTGCACCCCCCCATGCTGCGTGCTGTGTGCAGGCCACACCAACGTCTTCTACATTGGCGACCGCGTGAAGCGCCCCGGCCAGCTCAACGGCAAGTCGGCGAACCTGAACCACGTCGTGCTGCGCAAGATCTTCCCCAGCGTGCGCAGCGCGGCCGAGATCCCCAGCAAGGACATCCTCATGGTCATGGACTGCGACCACATGGCGAAGCCGGAGATCTTCAACATGATGGGCCCATGCATGCTCGACGAGGCCGTCGCGGTGACGCTCGTGCCGCAGTGGTTCCACAACCTCGTGTTTCCCGACGCGTTTGACAGCGCCAACGGCGACTTCATGCTTTCCAAGATGCCTTACAGCTTTGGCGCAGGCCTCTGTTTCATCACCGGTGCGCCCGCCCCCCCTCCAATACCTCGTGCATCGCCTGCGTGAAGACGTCGGCGGATCCCACTGTGGACAGTGCGGGCCGCTGGGGGCGCAGGATGCCGCGGCGGCTGGATCTGAGAACACTCAATACAATTTGCCGGTCTGCCATGGTGCTCAAGGCGGGGCCGTTGCAAATAGACCTGGGGTGGTGCCGCACTCGGGCTCGTATGGTATTGGCCCGCCCCACATGTTACCGCGCTCCAGCAGGGGCGCGTAGGCCTGGCAGCATGCGCTCGGCAATGAAGTCCCGCCCACACGTCCCCGCCCCCCCCCCCGCATTCCATCCCCCGCATGCAGCCCCACCGCGGTGCAGGCACCAACGTCATGATCCGCGCGCGGGCGGCGTTCGAGGTGTGCAAGTTCGCAAACGCCAACCTGACCGCCCTCGAGGACGGCGTCGACCGGCGGCAGATCTACGCCGAGGACGAAATCTCGGAGGACGTCGAGCTCGGCTCGCGCATGCATGCTTCGGGCTTCAAGTCGGTGTACATTGGCGAGAAACTCGCGACCGGAGAGGTGTTGTTGCCCCCCTTCACTGTCTGCACCCCACTACTCACTTGACTCGCCCTGACCTCTCTTCAACATGTTGGATTGAATGCACTGCTCGTCGCTTGCAGTCCTTTGACAATCGTTGATCATACTTTGCGCAGATGCGCACCCCTACCTGTTGTGTGATTGCAATGGAGAGATTCCAGGCTGCGCCGTCGCTCGTTTTCAATATATCAGCTTTCAACAGTCGAGGCAATCCAGAGATATGTCAGCTATATTACTGACTTCCGCAAAAAATGAGGTCGTGACGGTGGGTGCTTTCTTCAGGCACCAAGCTGCCCACAACATGCCCTTCAATCCTTGTGTTCAGCATCCTTGTGTTCAGCATGCCGTCCCCGACCCCCTTTCCGCGTTCATTCAATGTCAAATGCTCACGCTGGCTCTGCGTCGCAACCTTGCGCCCCGCCATGCAGGTGCCCCTGGATCTGCGCTCGGTGTGGCGGCAACGGCTGAGGTGGCTGAAGGGCAGCCACCTGTTCATCCTTGCACCCGGATCCGTCTTCTTCAAGAGCTCACCACATATGACCCTCTACCAGAAGGCCCTCTACTGGCTCTGCCCCGTCGCACACTTCGTACAGCTCTTCTTTGAGCCTGTCATCTTCACCCTCCCCTTCCTCTGCCTCGTCATCGAGATCTGCCCCTACGGCATGGACCCCCTGCTCTTCTGGACCCACGTCGCGCACCTCGCCGGCACCTTCCTCTTCTCCGTCTACCACAGCAGCTTCGAGCGCATGCGCATCGCACTGTCTGCGAAGGGTGGCTACAGGGTGCTCTGGTTCACGTCGGTCAAGGCCTGCCTCAACACGATCATGGTGCACACCGGCTGGAAGAAGTCCGGCCACTTCAAGTTCACTCCGAAGGCCGGAGTCGCTGCGGATGAAGCCGCCGTGTCTGGCGCGTTGTCGTCATCGCTCCTAGAGGACGAGAGTGAAGACGGTGGCAAGGGCGGCACAGGAAACGGCGGCAGCGGCGAGGGCGGGGACGCGAAGGCCGCGCCTCGGCGGAAGCCGTTCGCGCTGTCCAAGGTGCACGGCGCGCTGTCCAAGGTCACGGAGCTGCGCCGCCACGTGATGCCCCTCGACGGCACCCTCGATATCTGGATCCTCCTGTTCTCGATGGGCCTGAGCCTCGTGGCCGCGGCGGTCGGCGTGAAGCGGCTGTTTGACCGTGATGCGCTGCTGCAGTGGGACGAGGGCCGCAACGGCCTGATCTGGATTGGTGTCGTGTTTGCGCTTGTAGACGCGACGCCAGGGCTGCTCTTCCTCGGGTGCGCACACCCCCTTTGAGCCGACAGTGAAGTCGCTGCAATGCATGGCAGAGGCTGTTACCAGTACAGTGCTGTGCCGTCCCGCTATGCAAAGCGCCCTACTGCAGATCTCTCTTCAGTGAGGTGCAGAATAGACGCGGGAAGTGCGGTTCGTGTGTGTTGCTTCCATCCCCCATTCTGCTGCATGTACCATTGCATGGCCGGAAAATATCCAGTTCCGTGTGAGTGCGCGATAGTCGCGGCTCGCCCGCCCGCCTGCGAGCCGTGCTGCAATGCAGAGGACCGTTCTCAACGACAGGGTCGACATTTGGGCGCCGCGTTGCCACGTCAAAACAACGTTTCACGTCCGACGGTGCAGCCCCAGCATGCATTGCGGATGGGTGCCATTTCATATAGCCTCGGCAGGTTGACCGAGCTTCACACGTGCTTCTACCGTAAGCGATAGAGCGTGCGCGCTGGCAGCCTGGTTTGCTGCAGCATGGTTTCTTGAACCAGTTGGAGCTGGGGTGCAACTCACCACCGCAGATGGCATGCATGCTGAGGATGCGTTGCGTGCAGGTATGCGGCGGTGTATGACTGTGCGCCGTGGCTGCTCAAGATCTGGGTGCCCTTCATCACCTTCTCGGTAGCTGCCGCCGTGACGCTGATTGAGATTCGTGTCGCGTATGGCTTCACCACCGGCGATTGATCGCGTCTGCTTGGTCGCCGCACCCCCTAGGCGAAGTTTCACCATGCACATCGTGGCTATTTAGGCGGGCGATGGCGGAGACACACCCCACGAGGGGAGGGGAAGCTGGACATCCCTGAGGTCGCCGAATGCAGACATGATACACCGATGCGCCGGCTATGGCTGATGTGTGGAGCAAACAACGAAAACCATAGTAGGAAAGGTCCAACTGCGGATCCCGTTTTAACTGGCCCAACTTTTCTTCATCTGCTTCCTGCTTTCAGGGTTTTTTTTTACGTTATGATACAATCTTTGTGTGGCATTCTTTTTGCCCCAGCATGAGGATTTGCTGGGAGCTTGGCGACTTCCGATCAGAAGTTTGAGCGGCGCAGCTTACGAGACGCCTTTACATCATGATGGATTTCAGCCACATGCGGCATGTGCATGTGGTGGTGATCAGTCGGGCACCCGTGTTTTCCTGCCACTTGCCCCTGCATTGCGCACGCCAGAGTCATCACGAGGCTGGACCTGAGGCTGCGCGTGAGTGCACCAGCTCCTGCGCATGCGCAGGAGCTGCGACACCCACATCGCTGTATCTGCCAGCACATGTCTATGTCATGCCGACATATCTGTTTCTAGGTTTGTGGGAAGTCGAGCCAGCAGAGTGTGCCGGCTGGCGACGGCCTCTTGCCGCCAAAGCCACGCAGTGCAAAGTGCGACGATCGGTTCGAATCACACGGCGGTCGGCTCAACGCCATTCCTTCATGCTGGCATTTGCCAGGCGATATTTGTGTACTATATTGTGGCGAAAGGTTGCGTACAAGCAGGTGGTATGCTTTTGTGCGCTGGGGTGTGATTGCGTTGTGCTGGGGCCGCCACATGTGGCTACCGCGCCAGACAATCAATGGCAGGCTGGGAACTGTAGTATATGTGTTGCAGCACACTTTCTCTCAGTGCTGTTGCTGGTCTCATGTAAATCTTGTCGTCATACGTGACAGGTTAATGTGGGGGCGGTGTGTGTCAGGCGGGCAGCTGAGTGCCATGCCAGTGCTCCAGGTGGGGCAGCATGCATGTGTGCAGCCTGCATGTGTGCCGCCTCACGCAGCAGCTACTGCGTGAAGCGGATGTTGCCCGGAACGCAGGGATGCCGGCCTGGGGGCTGGAGTTAGTGTGTGTGGCAGATACCCAGCTCATCTGCCAGCCCGGAACATGTGGTTTTTTTGTGTGTCTGCCACGCTACATCCTCTTGCTGCAGCAGAAGTTCCTCGACAGGCATGCACGTGAAGCCAGAAGCTGGTACTGCCCATGGGTGTGCCCGACAGCACAGACTCACCAGCGCATCAAAAGTGGCATTACATCGCAAAATCACTGTCACCGACAATAGGATTAGGATGCAACATGCCAGAACCCTGCCGCTCGCAGCACATGCCTGCAGCACATGCATCCGCGAGTGTGCCTTCAGTGTGGTAGCAGTGGAGCACATACGCCAGCAGTGTGGGCCACCACCAATCAGGCCAGAGTACAACAGACAGCTATCATGTCAGCAGACTGAACACCGCCCGTAGCAGGCACAACGACTCTAACCAAGGTGATGTTGTCACGTCACCCGAGACTCCCGTAGGAGGGGCAGAAACCCTAAACAACGTGAATTTGTCATACACACGTCCCTGCTGGAGCGCTCGCTTCAAAAACATGCACAAAAAGGCCTGCAGACCGTTCCATTGAAGAGTCGATGCACGCGACCTGAACAGCGCTGTTGACAGCTGACAAGCATGCTGCATCAGCCCGTAGGCAGATGATCGCTGTGCTTCTATTTGTGCAGCAGGCTGTCAAGAATACCACTAGTCCTCACCCCCACAAACCCGTGAACACCCAAAAAGCGCCATGAACGCAGTGCTGCCATGGGGTCAAACATCATGCATCGGGCGACCTGAAGTCAAGCCCGTCCCTGGACAAATGGTTCCCTGTCCCTCTATCCCTGCAGCATTGCACTACCTACAGTAGTGTCTAGTTCTCGTCCTGGGGCGCAGGCTGCGCCTTGCGAGTGCGGACTGAACGTTGCCTGTACACATGCGGCCACAAGTTCTCCAAGTCAACTGTCTATGCCCGAACAGGATCAGATGAATTCCGGTCTATCCTACTCTTATGCCCGCCCCGACCAAAATACTTCGCCCAGCTGGGGGCATGGGCCGGGGGTTCAGGCGTGACCTGCTGGATGTGGTCACCCGAAGATTCCACCAGGGTCAATCACTCGCCGGTGACGAAGCCGTATCCGACTCGGACTTCAATGGCGGTAACCGCGGCAGCTGTCAAGAAGGTGACAAGGGGCACCCAGATCTTGAGCAGCCACGGCGCACAGTCGTACACCGCCGCATACCTGCACGCAACGCATCCTCAGCATGCATGTACATGGCCGACCCTGTGCACCGCATGGCGACCCCTAACGTCAACAGCATGCGTTGCGGGCGGCTGCGTGACCTGGAGCTGGCGAACGGATGGGGACTGGGATGCGACGGGTGAGCATGACCAACATGCATCGCAGAGAGAATGTGATTGGGAGACCCAGTCGCACAGATGGGCAATGCATGTCGTGCCGGACAGTTGCATGTGTCACTTCCACAACGTGTACTGCCAAGTAGGAACACCAGCCGCCGCGGCCTGCGGTTTCTGGAATGAAAACAATACAGCGCCGGTCGGGCGAGTGGACAGAGATTTGCGCACCCGAGGAAGAGCAGCCCCGGCGTCGCGTCCACAAGCGCAAACACGACGCCAATCCAGATCAGGCCGTTGCGGCCCTCGTCCCACTGCAGCAGCGCATCACGGTCAAACAGCCGCTTCACGCCGACCGCCGCGGCCACGAGGCTCAGGCCCATCGAGAACACGAGGATCCAGATATCGAGGGTGCCGTCGAGGGGCATCACGTGGCGGCGCAGCTCCGTGACCTTGGACAGCGCGCCATGCACCTTTGACAGCGCGAACGGCTTCCGTGCCGGCGCGGCCTTCGTGTCGCTGCAGCTGCCGTCGGTGCCCGCGCCGTCCTTGCCGCCGCTGTCCTGTTCGGTCGAACTCTTGCCCTGCGAGAGGGAGGAGGACAACGCGCCCGTCACGGCCGCCTCCTCCGCAGACACCCCGGCCTTTGGTGTGAACTTGAAGTGGCCAGGGTTCTTCCAGCCGGTGTGCACCATGATCGTGTTGAGGCAGGCCTTGACCGACGTGAACCAGAGCACCCTGTAGCCACCCTTCGCGGACAGTGCGATGCGCATGCGCTCGAAGCTGCTGTGGTAGACGGAGAAGAGGAAGGTGCCGGCGAGGTGCGCGACGTGGGTCCAGAAGAGCAGGGGGTCCATGCCGTAGGGGCAGATCTCGATGACGAGGCAGAGGAAGGGGAGGGTGAAGATGATGGGCTCAAAGAAGAGCTGGATGAAGTGTGCGACGGGGCAGAGCCAGTAGAGGGCCTTCTGGTAGAAGGTCATGTGGGGCTGGCGCTCGAAGAAAACGGAGCCGGGCGCGAGGATGAAGAGGTGGCCACCCTTCAGCCACCGCAGGCGTTGCCGCCACATCGAGCGCAGATCAAGGGGCACCTGCATGATAGGAATGAGTCAGATGTCAGAGAAACGATGCTGGTGCCCCCAAGCGCATGCATGTGCATGGGTTGTGTGAAGTGATGCTACGGCATTCGGCTTACACCTCTCTCGATTGATGTGGGAGCGGGGTGTGGTCTCTAGAGTCAACACAATGACATACACCAGTGCTGTTGTTTCCACGGAAAAGAGAAGCAATATCTAATTGTCATGTAATGACAGACCATCACGTTCACATGCATCCGGCGAGCATACGTACGCTACAATGCCAATTGAAGGACTCAGTCGGAGGCGATACACGATCATGATTACCCGATGCACGTGCGACCAAGATGGGCAAACGGGGAGAACAAAAGCCGGAGGCCGCACCTCTCCAGTGGCGAGCTTCTCGCTGATGAAGATTGACTTGTAACCCGAGGCATGCATGCGCGACCCGAGCTCGATGTCCTCCGAGATTTCGTCCTCAGCGTAAATCTGCCGCCGGTCGACGCCGTCCTCGAGCGCGGTCAGGTTGGCGTTGGCGAACTTGCACACCTCAAACGCGGCCTTGGCGCGAATCATGACGTTGGTGCCTGCACCGCGGCGGGGTGCGCTTGTTTGGTTCGGGGGCGTATGTGGCCGTTCTCCGCAGGGCCATGCTGCAGCGGTGGCAAGACCAGGGCAGTCTCCGTAAAAGCAGTGGGCGTTGGGCTCACGTCAAGCATGGTTGAGGCATGCATGTATGTATTGGCACGTTGCTGTCTAAGTTGGGACATCGACAGCTTCGAGCCAGACGCTCCACAGTGAACCGCCCTCCGTTAAATCGACGCCAAAAGCAAACGACTAGACAACAACAACAAAAATGCGGCAGTGTCTACACACAGCAGGCAAGAGGTAAGACGGCGAGGCTATGGGCTGCACACCGGTGATGTAGCACATGCCTGCGCCGAAGCAATACGGCATCTTGGAGAACATGAAGTCCGCGTTGGCGCTGTCAAACGCGTCGGGAAACACGAGGTTGTGGAACCACTGCGGCACGAGCGTCACCGCGACGGCCTCATCGAGCATGCATGGGCCCATCATGTTGAAGATCTCCGGCTTGCACATGTGGTCACAGTCCATGACCATGAAGATGTCTTTGGCGGGGATCTCGGCGGCGCTGCGAACGGTGGGGAAGATCTTGCTCAGCACGACATGGTTCAGGTTCGCCGACTTGCCGTTGAGCTGGCCGGGGCGCTTCACGCGGTCGCCGATGTAGAAGACGTTGGTGTGGCCTGCACACAGCACGCAGCATGGGGGTGTGGACGGTCGTGCTGCTAACATTGAATGACTGTGTCAGCGTCCACGTTGTAGTGCTTCCACCGGCTCAGTGCAAGTCCGCAGAGCGCGGCAGCATGCACCACGGCGCTGACCAGCTGCACAGGCACCGGGTGTGGGAGACGCTACAGTTGCACAAACATAGCCATGCAGCGGCACGAAGGGGGCGGAAATTCTGCTGAATTGTTGGCTACAACTGGAGGAGGGGGGGGGGGGGGGGGGGGGGGGGGGATTGTCGCACCGAGGACGCGCAGCTCCTCAACCATGGCGCGCTTCTTCGGGCCCTCGCTCTTTGCGTGGCCGTCGTCGCACACGTACAGCACCTTCTCCATGTACACCGGCTCGGGGGCCACGAGGAGGCGGATGAGGCACTCCCGCACCGTGTCCGCGGGCTCCGTGTACGTCGTCACCATCACGTGCACCGTCTGCCGCACGCCGGCCACCGCCACATCCTGCAGGCCACGCAGCGCAGTCCACCACGTCGAACTGTACGGTCAAACTAAACGCATCAAAAGCAGGTAAGAAAAACCTCATGGCGGAACGGTGCTAGACGAACCAGAAGTCATCCACAGCACACAGCGTGACGAGGCCAGCACACAGCACACTATCTGTGAAGACCGCACCTCGCAGCAGCGCGTGGGCCCTGCGCGCTGCGCCGTACGTGGCATGGAAGACGAGCGGGCGCACCTCGGCCATGGTGCGCAGCGTGTCGGAGCCCATCGGGCTGAACTTGACGTTCTGCTTCCAGAACGTTTGCTGGCCGTAGAACCCTAGGCCGCCGAGGAAGATCTCCGCGGAGAGCACGATGTAGGAGTAGAGCACGCTGATGTTCTGCTGGGTGTAGTCGGACGTCTTCCCGGAGATGAGGTAGTACAGCCGCACCGCGATGTACGCGAGGTAGGCAAAGAACGCGAGCAGCGCGAGCAGGATGTGGTCCCAGCGCGTCTGCACGGTCACGTCCACGTGTCGGTGCGGCAGCTGCCGGCGCAGCTGCGCGTTGGCCTTGTGGTACGGCCCCGGTTCAAGTGGACCTGACACGGTAGGGTACCCGAGGATCTGCGAATGCGATGCGCCGCCGGGTGTGCCGCCGGCAGAGGGCACGAGGTCGATCGACATGCTGCCATCGACTGTGTTCGCAGCTGCGAGCGCCAACGCGCCTTTCTCGGCCGGGAACGCGGAGCCGAAGGGGCCGGGGGGAACTCCCGGGAGGCTCGGGCTGTCATCTTGGCTCAGGCGTGCGGGGTGCATGACATGCCGCGGCGCTGCGCTGAACGCAGCCGTGCCGCGGCGCGGCGGGCGTGCGCTGAGGGTACGGTCTGCCGCCGGCACGGTGCTGGGCACGCTGCTCAGCTCACTCAGTACGTCTGCCTCCACAGCCCCCTCCTCCTCTGCCACACCCGGCGAGTTGATTCCCGCCACATCGTAGCCGTCTCGCGAGCCATGCCCGGGCCGCTCCCGCGCCTCCGCCACAGCATGCATCTTACCCTGACGGTACCCTGACGACAGGGACAGGCGTGACCCGCCGACTCGCTCCGCGGCAGCATGAGTGCCGGGCTGCGGGGAGCGCGGCTGGTTGGGTTGGATAGCGCCGGGTAGGGTTTCGGACTGTGGTGTGAGAGGGGTTCCTGGGGCGGATTGCTGCGACAGCGGGATTGTCGCGCTGATGTGGGCTTGCGCTTCCTCACTCGTGTCAAGATTGATCGCGTCTGCATGCATGCGTCAGCGTATTGATGCCATACCGCCACGTCACGCCCTGTGATTGCGTGGCCACCCGTGTCCATCATGCATATAACCATACGGCAGAGTCCCGCTCAAGGTAGAGCAGATGTCTGCTGGCCCGGGACGCGGATGCATGCATGTTAACGGTACGAATGTCAAGGACGCAGGCCGTTGCATGGCAGACCACCACATCATACTACCGGCTTTGCAATCAAAAGCAGTGATCGGAAAGTCCGCTTGTGGGCTGGGTGCGCACGCATGATGTCGAGGTCGGAGATGATGCGGCGCGCATTGCCGGCCGTCACGCCGAGCAGGTCCCACATGTCCCGATTGACGCAGTCGGTGTTGGCAAACTGCAGCGGCGGCAGCTGGAAGCGCAGGTACAGCGCGACGTTGTCGACGGTGGTGCAGCCGGAGCGGCGCAGAAATTTGCGCGCGCCCCCCTTCGACACCCCCCGCGCGCGCAGCCACGCCGTCACCTCAGTTCTGCTTGTGGGCTGGCCTTTGCTGTCATGAATTGGCAGCCGCTGCCGCACGTCCGCCCGCGGCATGGGGTTGGTGCGTGGAGCGTATGGATCCATCGAGCGTGGGCAAGCTGAGTGGCGGGCTCCTGAACTGTCCGCAGCAGCCTGCAACTAGAGATGCCTGCAGCAGAACACATGCGGTCGCTGCTGATGAGCGTGCAATACCAGCTGCACCTGCAGGCTCTCGGCCCTCATGTGCCCTCATGATCAGGTGCGGTCCCACCACTTCCACGGCGGCGTCGAGTAGTGCATCAGTTACAAAAGAGCAGTTTCACAAAAGAGTGAACGGGAGAAGACAAACCCTGAGAAAACAACCAGCTACATGTAGCTGGTTGGTTCTTTTGCAAAAGAGTGAGTTGAGTACTGCATTGGACCTACTTTTATTTTCGGCCAGTGCGTAGTCGGGTGAGCGCTTGCATGGCATTCATGCGTGCCATATGGCAAATCGAGGTGTCGTGACATCAGTTTCGTTTGCGCGGCAGGTGTGTCGCAGGCAGTTCCAGAGTTGGCGCCTGCTCTGGGTCGTCATGGTCCGCATCACGGCATGTGACTCGAATTCGAAAGGGAACTGGTGACAGGTGTACGTAGCTATAGCTATATATATATATATATATATATATATATATATATATATATATATATATATATATATATATATATATATATATATATATATATATGCTGGCACCGCGGCACGATGCAAACCAGTCGTGTTGACAATGCGCGTGAAGTAGCACGTGCTGGTGCGCTTTACACGAATGAAGGCGACACGCGACACGTATCACGACGTGGCGGTGTGTGGTGACCGGTGTAATGTGGCTGGCCAGCCACATGGCACGATGCAGGCAGCTGCTGCCACTCAATTGGTGAACGCCACACACGCATGAGTGAAGTCAGGCACCAAGGCACAGGTTTAGCATGTGCGTGTTGTCGCGATGCGACTGCATATCGCCTTGATCACCTTTCGCACGCATCGTGCCCACCGTTGACGCGCATCGGCCGTGCACCACGGCGGGGAGGACACTGCAGTGGAGCTCCATGGAGATGACGATCTTTCGATGGATACGAGGCATGCATGTGTGCCAGTTACGGAAGACCATGTGAGGGCATCTGACCGTGAAGGATCTCGATACATGTGTGCGCACAAGCATCATGTCAGCTGGAGCACACACGCGCATATGCTCACAGCCAGCATTCAATACGCAAACAAACGGAGCTGAAAGTTGGGATGCCACGCTTGATTGCTCTTGAACGATCTTCAGTGCACGGGGCAAGGCCTCGCAAGGATGTGATGCTGTTCGATCATGCGTATTCTCGGGCAGCCTGAGGACATTCGCGAACTTCTCGGCCGCATGAGCTCGGAGACGCGCATGTTGATGAACGGCCGCACGTGGGACCACGCCGGCCGTCTCCGGAACGACAGGATGCAGCATGCATGCATGTGTGGCTGCTACAGCCCCCATGGCGCCCGACCAACGCACCAAAGCGCAATGTACGTGATCATGAAAGCACGGCACTTCGCGTGGTGTCGCGTGGCGTGGTAGCCGCGTGCGGAGGTCGCGGATCGAGTTGAGGTTGCGAAAGTGGTCGTGCGAATTTGATCTTTGTCGCCAGCTGCAGGCTAGCCATTGAACAGAATGGCATCTGGTCCGGCTGTTCCCCGTTCTGAACAGACCCAGCACCTCCGCCACGGACGCATATGCGGCGCATGTACGAAAGCGCAGTTGTTGCCGCTGCATTCTTAAGCGCCACAGAATCGCACCAGTGCAGGTGGGTGGGTGGCAGCCTTCAGTGCCGCGGGATGGTCGAGCCAGCTCACGCGCTCTCGAAGCGTGCGACCGTGCCAGTCTGCGGGGTTGGTGCGCTCTTCACAGTCGAGATCGAGGCAGTACGTCCTGCAAACAGAACATTATATTCACAAGGTGATGTACCTGCACCTGCCGTGCGCTGTGCATGCCAGCGGCACATGTGAGCATGCTCATGGTTGAAACGCGAGACTTACAAGTCTCGCATTTTCAATTGTACATGTGGCTTGCAGTGGTCTCCCCGACCGTGTACTTGGCCAAGCTTGGAGACACTACCTCTGCAATATCTCAGCTGCAGAAATACGCCTGAAGCATGAACTTTCACTATGCACATCCCCTATACACCATACAACAGTTCATCATGCTTTCATGGTGGAGTTCTGCGCGGCCTGATTTGGACTGCGCGACAACAGAGGAGCAATGCCAGGCGCAATCCGTAATGTGGAACGACTGGCGTAAGGATGGCGGAACTACCAGCCTGGAAAATTATCAACTGCATGCAGCTGCAGAGTCCGTCGATACCCGATGCTGCCATGCGCCAAGTGACGGCCCGCGACATATCTAAGTATAAGCTTGCTCCATGTCGCAACAGCAGCTGCTGGCTGCAGATCTCCTAGGTATCTGCTGCACCGACCATCGCTGCGAAGACGTGATAAACTAGCAACAAAAACAAAGAGGATCGTAGTATCTGTCAAACATCCCATCAGCGATCGTTTCGTGGCACTGCAATCGCACAGCAGTCTCGGTCAGGCGTGCAGCACTCGTGTGGCGCAGGAGACAGGGCAGGGCTTCCGCGCGCGTTGACGAGATACATCAGCACGTGCCAGCGTGAACGCAATCAGACACTGTGCTGGCTCATGGTTGCGTGGTCTGAGCCACACCAACTTTGCCTGAGATGGCATTGCGCAGTCCAGGACAGCATGCCGTGCATGGCACCAGCGAGATACAGACCGAGCATTGCAGCGTCAGAACACCCAGAACCACCCAGCGCAGGATACGTGTACATTACACCTTCGCACGAGGCTAAATCAGGTTGAGCTGCAGCAGCCCGCTGTTGCAGCGAGGGCCTGCCGTTGCAATTGCAACTGCTTGCAACGCAGAGCAAGGCGACCAACAGCTGCGACAGTTCAAAAGCAACAGACGCGTTTTGTATGCAGCTGCTCGGCACACACAGTCAACAGGACACATGTGAAAGCGTCAACTCGCAGAGCGCGGTGCAAGGGCGAGCGCAGCTGTCGGCAGTCAAGCAGAGCAGGGAGCGCAGCTGCAGCGTGCGCCTGTGCGGCGAGGCGCAGGTACCGCGCACCTTCACGTTGCGCCACAGATCAGTGCGGGTGATAAGTATCTTGTGGCGCTTTGCTATGGCCGAGCATGCGCTGGTGCGCGCTAGCAGCAGGGCGTGCTGCGAGAGAGTCGTGCAGAGTTTTCAGGTCCAGACCCGTGGAAAGAACGTGTCACGGGACAGACGGCCGTCCGAGAATGTTTCGAGAGCATCAATATAAAATACAAGGTACTGCGGACTGGCGTGATCCGTGTATAATGCTGCTACAATGGATGAGCGCACGTTGAAGTTGCGCGCAAGGATCGAGTTCCAGGATTCCGAGGAACTGTGGCTGCATGCGTTGCCAGTTGCTCTGTCCGCATGCATGGGCTGTTCGACCCGGTCCTGGCTACCCAAGTTTTACGGGATGCCGAGCCATCGACTCGCCAGTCGCTTGGCTCTCGTGAATCCCAGCCTTTGGTCTACACGTTTCCAGGTGGCGGGGTCATGCTATCCGGAGCATTGCATCGATCAGTCGCATGTGTGACTGCCCGAAACGTCAACGAGCCATGTTCATTGTTGACCCGGCCTGTTGCCACGGAACCGGCTGAGTGCGGCTGTGGTGCATCAGCGTACAGAGCACTCGGAACATATTTCGCATCTCACATAGAATAAGTTGAGGCTGGACGGCAAAAGCTCACTGCGAGTGCCGCAACGAGCGGGCTGTGCATAGGTTGTTATTTTCTGCGGATTTTTTGCAACACGCGATGTCGACGCGTATGCGGCTGTCGTTGCCCGCAGCTGCAGGTTTACTGTCTCTACGATCGCCACTGAATGCAAAGATTTGAGATGGCGTCGTAGTGGGGATTGCGTGCTCACGAGCGAGCAGTATTGCTATTACAAAAGAGTGAACGGGAGAAAACAAACACTGAAACCGAATCTCATCCGCATCAACATCAACAGGACGCGATCCTGCCGGACTGAGTTGTGAGTGCGGTTGTAGTGTTCGTGTGTGTGTGTGGGTGTATGTTGCAGTTGATTCGGATGAGATTCGGTTTCAGTGTTTGTTTTCTCCCGTTCACTCTTTTGTAAATACATCAACATACACTCACACACACCCGAACACAACAACCGCACGCACAACTCAGTCCGGCAGGATCGCGTCCTCCAGGCCCGCATCATACCGCAACCCCTGCTCCAGAGAGATGACAAGCCCAGAGCGAGCAGTTGCTTTCGCGCAGCGTTAGACGCGTACGAGCATTGTCCACACATAGGCGTGCCCACAGTAGAGCCGAAGCGCGCTGCGGCACGTTGGAAAATGCAGTATGCGAAGTGAAGATGACAGCCCTGTAGCGCGTGGCCCTCGCGTACGTGCACGCATGCCCTACGAAAGGGGCAAAGAGAGCATTTGAATGCGTTCGCAACGTCTGGCACTCACCCATCCCGCTTGCCTGCTTGAATCAAGCACGGCGATGCGTTTGTTGTTTCCCAAGTTGCTCACGATTTGAGGCCATGCGGCAGGGCCATACGCACGGTCGGGCTTTACAGGAAGCCCCGCGACAAGTCCGCACTGCGACGAAACGTCTAACAAACCGCTGCTTTCCACGACGTTCTGACCAGACTATCGCCATATCAAATCATGCATGATCAATATTTGCATTATTCAGCTGCGTTGCATTCTTCTTGCCGCAGGCGCGTGATGCATACCCCCGTAGCCGAATCCAGGGTTTAAACGTTAACGTATGCAAACGTTTGCATCGAGCAGCGTGGTGGGAGATTTGTCTACTGAGCAGATGGGTGGGTCAGATGACGGCCGCAATACTTCATTGCTTTGGTATGCTCATCGTTTGGGATGAACATGCACTACCGGGCGCACGAAGCGCGCCATGGTGGCGGTAGTCGGTGGTGGTGTCAATGCATTGCAATGCTGTGCATGCTCCATGCGCATGCATGATCTGAGCCTTGCCGCTGACGTAACAAATCACGAGGATTGCCCCCTTTGCCATGGTCAGGTGACGTGACCTGCTGTGTCGGAGGGCTTGTGGCGCGTGCTGACTGCCTTCGAGAGGCAGGAGATAGCCACAGCTGATAGTTCATGAACTATAGACCAGAGGCGAGGCATAAGCCACAGAGGAACACATATAGGCAAGGAATATGCCACACGAAGCTTTCTCACGAGGATGAACTTAGCTCAGTACCGCGCGGCTCCCTTGGCAGGACAGGGCATGCAGTACAGCAACCGTCCGCCGCGGGCAGTACCCTGATAGCCACTTGATTATGTCTACAGGAGACGTATGGAGTCAGAGACGTCAACATCCGCACAATGCAGTGTTACAAGGACAAAGGCAGCAAGTCGGGCAGCACCGCGAAAGGAGCAAGCAGACGAAGCAAATTTATAAATTTAAACACCAAGACACCCACGAACATCTAACCCATCACCGGCGTAGCAAGCGACACAGATCCGCAGACCGCCAAGCACACACCCACACACCAGCACACACACGCACAGGGGCTTGCCCCCAATGCCCTGGTCACATCATGCCACGATGATACATATGTGCAGGGCGACGCGGAGAGCGTCGTGGCGGCTGCGAATGCCATCCTCTCGCGGCACAAGTGCAACCGCGCAAAAACGGTCGTGTACTGCGCGGACCCTGAGAAGGCGCGCCGTGTGGCGGCGCAGCTGCGGGCCTCGGTGGCCCCGGAGGGGCTCCTTGTGTGCGGCACCCCGCTTGGCACACAGGCATTCGTCGACGCCCACGTGCGGCAGCGCTGCCAGCGGACTGTGGAGCTCATCGACAAGCTCGTGGGACTGCCGCTGCAGTCCCAGTCGAAGTGGGCGGTCCTTTTCCACTGCCTGCAGAATAGGGAGGCGCATCTCCAGAACACGCCGTGGACTGCGCTCCGGGAACACCTGCCAGCTGTAGAAGAGGCTACGCTGCGTGGCCTTTGCAGCATTATCGGTGTGTCTGATTTGACCCCGGCACAGGCCGAGCAGGCCATCCTGCCTCACCGCCACGGCGGCATGGGGCTCCGGCACTGCTGCGAGGACGTCGCGGATGCGGCGCGCATGTCGTCCGCCGCGCTGGCTCAATGCGCCCTCGCCGACGGTGTCGAGCGCGGCATGCCGTTCCGGGGCTGCGCAGCCGTTGAGATGCAGCAAGTGCTCGACAGACTCCGTCTGACATGGAGTGTCCACATCCCCGAGATCGCCAACAGTCCTGCGGGCGCTGCGAACTGGGCAGTTGACGAATCGGCAAAGGTGCGGCTGACCCAACTGCAGCGCGCGCTCGCCCGGGCAGAGGCTGACGGGCGCAAAGCTGCGGTCTTCCAGGCGCTGCTCGTGGCCACGAATGGCCGCTCCGCCCAGATTGCAGCAGGGGCTCGGGCGACAATGGCCCGCCTGCGCAGCTGCATGGGCGCCATCGCGTCGGCGTGGCTCATGGCGCTCCCGGGCCCCGTCACGGGCCTGTCCGACATGGAGTTCGGCGTATGCGCCCGCTTGAGGCTGGGCGAGGCCCTGCTGCCGAGCCTGAGCGACGACGGTGACTGCCCCTGTGGCCGCAGCGGGGAGTCCGGCACCCACTCGCTGGTCTGTAAGTCGCTGTGGGGGACTGTGGTCGCCCGCCACAACCTGCTCGTTGAGGCGTGGCGTCGCGTCATCGCGCGCGGCGGCATCGCCTCCGCGGTGGAACCGCATCCCGCAAGGCCTCGGCCGTGGCCTCTCGGCACACCCAGCAGCAACCCGCACGTCACCATCCGCCACGCCCTCACTCGCCCAGGCCTCGGCCGCGCCCGCAACCTCTCATGGCGCCCAGGCTCTGCCCTCCATCTTCCCTGTGGCTGCTCCCGCAAGCACTGCCGACACCAATGCCGCGGTGCTCGGCGCTGTCGTCCTCTGCGCCGCTGCCATCCGCGCGCAGTCGCCCTGCGCCCGCGACGCGGCCGACCCCTGGCCAGCTCTCCCTGCAACAGCTCAGCCTGTCTCCGACACCTCCCCTGCCTCGGCCGCGCCCGCTCCCTCCCATGGCGCCCAGGCTCCCCCTCCTGTCACGTACGCGGCTGCTGTCTCTGCCTCAGGGTGTGCTCCCTGGGTCACACCTGCCCCCGACGCCGGCCCGTCCCCCACCCCGGCTGAGCCCGGCGCGGCGCCGACGCCGGCGCCGGCGGCGGCGGGCGACGAGCGCGACGCCCCTGAGCTCCAACGGCCTCTGGCTGCCGGACGGTGTTCGCGGCGATCGGACAACGCCCGGAGTGCCCCTTCGGCTCCTCCTCCCCGGTCGCGCAGAGGCGCTCAGCGCGGTGACATTCTCGCGTTCTTCCCTGGCTCGCCGGTGATCGGCGATGTGTGCGTATCTCACCCGCTGGCTGGCTCGAATGTCCGCTCGGCGGCGACCTGTGAAGGCGCCGCCGCGGCGCAAGCCGACCAGCGCAAGCGCGACAAATATGGCCGTGCGGGCTCTGGCGCATTCACCCTGGTGCCACTCTCTCACGAGACGTACGGGAGGATTGGCCCAGCTGGCTAGCCGCGTTCGCCTTCCTGAACCGGCTTGCCGACCTTGCTGCGGGTTCGGGCGCCGCCTCCCGGCGGCTGTTCTTGGAGAATGCGATGCGCGACCTGTCCACGACGCTGTGCCGCGCGGTGGCTCGGCAGGTGCATGCCGCTGCCCCGCTGATGGCGCGTCATGCGGGCAAGGCTGTTTTGACGGGGCTGTCGGTCCCGTCCGATGACCTCACGCCGCTCACGGGCCACCCGGCTTGAGCGGCGCTGCGCACCCGCCCGGGCTGCGTGGTGGGCAGTTGCCGCTGCGTGTGCGCTCGCAGCCTTGTCCGCTTTATTGTGGTGACGGCTCGGGCGTGCCGCGTTTCGCTGGTGTCTTCCCCGTGCGCCTGTGTGTGGCCCGCCGTTGGGGCGCGGCCGGGTGGTTTGGGCGGGCTGGGCTGGCCTCTGGGGGTTGCGGGTGTGGGTTTGCGGGCGGGCGGGCACTAGGAGAATGGTGACATTCCGGGGCGGAACCGAAGGCGTTCCGCTGACAGAGGAACGTTCCTACGAGGCTCTTGACCTTCCGCCTGCGTGCGCATGCTTCACAAGGAACGATGGTGGCGGAATGTCCTATGGCTTCCTTGGTGGCCGCGGAATGTCCGATGGCTTCCTTGGTGGCCGCGGAATGTCCTATGGCTTCCTTGGTTGCCGCGGTATGTCCTATGGCATCCTGGGCAACAGCGCTGACAGGAACGTGTGCTCTTCCATACCGCGAGACCAGGCCAAGCAGTCTCCGCAGATGAAGAACACTGGAAAGCCATTGCAAGCTGTTGCGAAAGCTACAGCGCACATGCAGGTCCGGCAGACCGAGCTTGGAAATGTGTTGACACATTATGTTGGAAAGGAGTGAGCACAGCAGGATGTAAATGCGACGCACATATGCGTCGAGGATTCGCCTTATAGGCTGGTGCAACGCTGGATTGCCTGGGCAAGATATGGACCTCATTCGGAATTTGGATCTGGCAGGGGGTCAACCACTCCCGCTACATGGTGGGCCCACCTACGGCGCGCAAGATCGGCTGCGATTTTGGCCGCTTGGGGAAGACTTTGGCTATTTTCTATGTTGAATGGGGATTCGTAGTGTGTCATCTCACTCGGGTGGGGAAAATGGCCCATGATCGTCCATATGGCTCGTCTGGTTGGAGAAAATCGGCCTTTCGCGACGCTGGCTCCCCAACCGGCCCAGACGCTCAGTCGCCTCCCCAAACCTCCCCAAACGTTCGCAGGCGTCCCCAAACGCCTTTAACATGAGCTCTGTAAAGCTCTTGTTGGTGATCGCAAGGCTGTATGTGCATTTTTTTCGATGGTGAGGCTTCACGAAGCTGTATACGGCTGAGTTTCCTGGAGGCTGGCCACACAGTGACGCACGCTATGCAATTTGAGTCGTATTGACCCCTCTAATCATGCTGGATAGGTCCGAATCTCTGGATATCCGGCCAGGGCGTCCTACCTGCGATCTGTGTGTATGTCAAGACGCGTGTTAGTCTCATCGAGTGTGCACAGGGGTTAATGCGCGTGCCTGAGCTGGTAAGCATGCTGACTGTGCATGACGACGTGGAGGGGAGCGTACCTTGCCAACGCGTAAAGTCGCGCGGCAGAAATGAAAGTAAGAATTGAACCGGTGACCTCATGAGTACACACTACATGCTCTACCACTGGGGCTCACCTGAAGCAACGAGTCCTTTGTTAGATGTCTCCTCCCTTGATTATGTCATCTATATTCTTGGATCCCCAGATATGGATATCCCACAACACTTCCCCCCTTAACGAGGATCGAGCGTAGGGAGATCCAGATCTGATAATTGTGGGATATCTTCGATACTCCTGATGGAATGTTGGAACCTTCTCTTCGCGTCCCGAGTCCACGGGGGCCCAACCCGCTGTAACCGAACTCATATAACTGGGACTCCCTTAAGCTCGAGAGCTATGCTGACTGGGATGCGATCGCTCGGGAGGAGCTCACACAGCGGAAGGTGTAATGAAGATGGAAGATGTAAGGCAGATTACGAAGTCTGCTCACCGATACCTGTCAAGACGCGTGTTAGTCTCATCGAGTGTGCACAGGGGTTAATGCGCGTGCCTGAGCTGGTAAGCATGCTGACTGTGCATGACGACGTGGAGGGGAGCGTACCTTGCCAACGCGTAAAGTCGCGCGGCAGAAATGAAAGTAAGAATTGAACCGGTGACCTCATGAGTACACACTACATGCTCTACCACTGGGGCTCACCTGAAGCAACGAGTCCTTTGTTAGATGTCTCCTCCCTTGATTATGTCATCTATATTCTTGGATCCCCAGATATGGATATCCCACAACAGTGTAGCATGGGATAGTGGCTCAAACTGAATTATACACGAGATATCAAAGCTTCACTGCCTGATCGTGATTGATCGTCACTCTCGTAGAACGTTTGACATCGGCATGGGGCGCATGAGTATCTTGATTCCTGTGACAGGCCTGACAGGCCCTTGTGATGGAGCATGATCCGGAGCTCTGCAGTCCACCTGCTAGGTGTGTACTTCTCAAAAAAGACGTCAGCGTAGGTATGCTTAGGTCATCTTTTGCGTAGTGTCACTGGAGACGTGTTGAGTTACTCTGGCCTGCTGTGATCATGCCTCGCCATTGTACACTAATGAATCATTTCAATAGAGCGGTGGATGCTGGATACACGGTGGATACATCATTGATGCGCATTTGCGGTATCATTAGAGTGACATGCTGTGAAATAAGGTGTAGATGTGACGGTGCATTACAAAACATGGGCATTCCCCATTGCACATAAAATTGAGGCAGGGTCCTTCAACACGCAATATTCAACACGCAATATTCAACACGCAATATGCTGCCAATCAATGCTGACATTTCGCCTGACCAGTGCGTGAGCGCCCCGCCGTTGAATAGTGCCGCACTTGCCGAACGCTACCCACAAATGTGACAGAAGCAATATGTCATAACCCGGTGAGTATCATAGCATATTTTGAGTGTGCTACGTGTTCTCGATGCAATGGCACACGTTTGGGCATGAACGACCCTCGTTTGGGGAAAAGCGCGGAAATTCGACAAAACCCGGGATTGCGATGGGGAGACTCCCCAACAGCGAGATGACACACTACGAATCCCCATTCAACATAGACAATAGCCAAAGTCTTCCCCAAGCGGCCAAAATCGCAGCCGACCTTGCGCGCCGTAGGTGGGCCCACCATGTAGCGGGAGTGGTTGACCCCCTGATCTGGCCTGCTAATGGTCGGTGTGGCACCTTCTAGGTCAGCGCCCGTGTGCCCAGTCAGCACCTTTGTGGAATGGTCGGTGCCTCACCAACCATTCTGTATGCGAGCAATGCATGTGCCCCTTCTAGTCCGCTCTGGGGCAGCGCCCGTGTGCCCAGTCAGCACCTTCGTGGAATGTTCGGTGCCTCACCAACCATTCTGTATGCGAGCAATGCATGAGCCCGGCTGATCAAGTGTCGACAGGATGCCCACGAGCACCGAGTATCGACTGCTGAACTCTGGAGTGAGCGTGGTACCTTCCAAGCTTCCCTGAGCGCTGTGAGTCGCTTCAGACGAGGCATGGTTGTTGTCGCGTGACCGCAGTCTCCTCACGGCATTGATATAGACTCAGAGTTGTGTATCTATCGCTGGTATCGTCCTGGCGTCTACTGCGGCTAGCTGATTGTGTGCTGCGTCCCGAAAGATTTTTCAGATAATTTCGAAAAGTGTTGTAGAAGATGTCTGTCGTGGGTGGTGAGGAAGCTGTAGCCTGTCGCCCTGGCGAGGCCCAGCCTGACACAAGCGTTGCTGCGTTCACACCACCCGCCTGTCTGCGGCCGGCGCTGTCTCCCGTGATTGGCACGCTGATATCTCGGTCAGGCCATTTTACGGACTTGGGGCGCGTCGGGCGTAAAGGAACGCCCGGCTCCGAAAGTGCTTCCGACGCTTGGTTGAATGCCGGGCTACAGGCGGTGGGCCGTGTCCAGCAAACAGTAGAAAAGGGCGTAGCATACGTGAAATATTCTGTAGTCCTCGCTTGTCTGCAACTCGGGGCGTGGATGCGCGAGCAGGAGGAGTTGTTGGTGCCAGCATGGGAGGGAACCTCAGCACCTCCACCTGGATGTGACGCCCCTTGTGTGTTGGCGAAGTTGTACGGTCAGAAAAAGGTGTGCCCACCCCAGACCCAGAAGGTCCGATCTGTTTGGCCCCGACACTACACACGGGAAATGCACTGTCGGCGCCCATGCCCATCCGCCACACCCCCGCCCTTGTCACACCCGCCCTTGTTGGTGAATTCGCCATCCCGAGTCCCCCCGGATCATGTAGGTGCCTGTAACTGGCAATGTGCGCCAGCATGCCCCACCAGCGCCCGCTCGGGCGACTACCGAATCGGGTCACGCTGGGGCTGCTGGCTCCGAGACTGTGCAACAGAGCGACAGGGCGGCGCGCGGGCTCCCGGAGTTGAAGAGCTCCAAGAAGCGGAAGCAGCCCGATGCCCCCCCGAAGGAACACGGCAGTATGAATCCCCCCCCCCCACCCCCCTCTCTACGACACTTGTGTATTGTCGACAGTGCCTCCCTGTCGCCGTGTTTCCGACAGTTGCACGTGGTGTATCACGTTGTGTGAGCGGGGTGTGTTTTGTAGAGTACTACGTCGCCACTCCTCGGGCCATGTTGTGGGCCTGGTGCTTTTTCTTCAGTGGCCTCCCCCCAGACGCTCAGCGCATGGACGTGCCGAGCACCAAGCGTTCAAAGGCCGAGGAGGAGACGGGCGGTAAAAAGGGCAAAGCCAAACTCAAGGTGCCCGAGCCCACCTGCAACGTGCCGGTCGGTTGTAACCCCCTGTGCTCGTTGTTCTTGTACGAGAAGACGAGGGCGGCACTTCTCTGCTCTCAAAGCGGGAGGTCTCCAAGCGATGAATTGGCAGTGCGGGTCTATCAGCAGACAGCTTGCCGAACCGTCCTGTTAGGGCACAATGGCGAGGTGTCCAAAGCGGTGACACACTTGGCCGCCGGTGGGGGTCTGCTGACCGACATCCACATATACTACCCTCATATCATAGACGTATATGTGCGTTCCTCCTCTCAGGGCATCCTCTACATACCTGCCTGGCGCATGTGTCGTTCACCAGTCGCCTATCGCTGTTGTCCTCATTTCGGCCTTGCGTGTGTCCTTTTCGCCCGATCGGGGAATCAGGTCAGGGGTGGAGCGATTTACCAAACAGACCGTCTGCATGACGTTGACATCATCGGGGAGTTTGTTGCGGCCGTCTCTAATCTGGCCCCTTTTGTTGTGGAGTACGCAGCGGCACATCCTCTGCTGAATCCGAGGCTGGTGTGGCCCCTTCAAATACGATCCTCCCTGTAGCCACGACTGCGTCGTGTGTAAGCTGCACCTGTAGTCACTCCATCTCGGAGTTGTATACTCAACTAGCATGCAGGAGTCTGATCAATCGAGGCTTTTTGCTGAGTGCTTCGCAGATGTCACGACGTTCCACCAAGCCATGCTTGGTGCCTGCGTCGCGTACATGCCAGTACGTGGGAAGCGGTCCACCTGCGGTTCGGGGCTGCAGCTTTGCTTCGCCGCCTACCAGGCTATGGTGTTTGGGTGGGCGCACGCAGACCCCGATGTCAAGCAGCGGGTCCCGGGGTGGGAATATGAACCCTATCGCGATGCCGGTCCCTGCTTGTTGGATCCTCTCATGGCGGCCATACTGGTCACCGCCGTGAACACTTCCTGTGCTTCCCTAGACTGCCTCTGCCTGTTCCGAGGTGTTGCTGGTTCGGCTCCCTGGTTTGGTAGTGTACGCGATGCCTTTCCCGCGGTGGGCCTCTAAACGGTACCCCACTTTCAGGGCTGTCACCCACAGGCGTCGGGAGCCCGGTGCTCCGTTTCACCTCCCTCCTCATTGACGTCTGCCCGGGCGATACAGTCTGGCATTGGGCATTGAGGGCATGGCGGTTCCTGTGCACCACCAGTGTCCCTGAGATTCAAGGTGCCGCAGATCAAGGGGGCGCGAAGAAGAAGAGTAAGTTACTGGCCCTTGTCCCTGCGTCGTTCCAGGACATTGAGGACTGGGGGTACGACGCGGCGCAAACCCTGGCTACAAGGGCTATCATCATGGGGATGCAGGTTCCAGATTGCGCCAGGTGTGTCATGCCGCTCTTGTGTGGTTTCCTGGATGCCCTGCAGTGTCATAACGGCGTTCAACTCCCCGCGTGAGACACAGCTAGGGGGATGGTTTCAAACACACACCCTGTTTGTACAGCGGCGAGCTTGGGCACCTCCCTCATTGTGTACGCCAGCAGCTACTCCCCGATGCCCTGGGTGCACCGCTGGTGTCCACTGCGGAGGGGGGTGGGAATAGTTCCACCTGCACCACCGGCGGTGGAAAGGGCTCTAGTAGCGACGTGGACAAGGGTGATGGGGACCTCGCCGGGCGCAGGGCGCATCCCAAGCCACGGCCTGGCGCGCTTGCTGCTGGGGGGGGCCTGCCGAAGCCCCCGGGTGGGGGGGGTGGTGGCAGTGGCGCCGCCGATGCATCCCCCGGCACTGACAACGCCGCAGCGGTGCTGTCGCAGCCGGCTCAGTAGGCAGCTGCTGCTGGGGGGGGCCTGCCGAAGCCCCCGGGTGGGGGGGGTGGTGGCAGTGGCGCCACCGATGCATCCCCCGGCACTGACAACGCCGCAGCGGTGCTGTCGCAGCCGGCTCAGCACGCAGCTGCTGCCGGGGGGGGCCTGCCAAAGCCCCCGGGTGGGGGGGTTGGTGACAGTGGCGCCACCGATGCATCCCCCGGCACTGACAACGCCGCAGCGGTGCTGTCGCAGCCGGCTCAGCAGGCAGCTGCTGCCGGGGGGGGCCTGCCAAAGCCCCCGGGTGGGGGGGTTGGTGGCAGTGGCGCCACCGATGCATCCCCCGGCACTGACAACGCCGCAGCGGTGCTGTCGCAGCCGGCTCAGCAGGCAGCTGCTGCCGGGGGGGGCCTGCCACCGTCCCCGAGTGGGGGGGTTGGTGGCAGTGGCGCCGCCGATGCATCCCCCGGCACTGACAACGCCGCAGCGGTGCTGTCGCAGCCGGCTCAGCAGGCAGCTGCTGCCGGGGGGGGCCTGCCAAAGCCCCCGGGTTGGGGGGGGGGGGGGGTCCGCAGATAGGCCAGGATCTGGCATCAGTTCGGGGGCCAGGGATGATTGGGGCTGCGCGTCAGGGCCACCAACGGCCCTGAACGCATCATGGCCCGACGGAGGTACCCTTCTGGGTACTCTGGCCCGCGTGTCAGGCGTTGCCCCCCCCTCTCCGGATCCATCCTCTGGGGTCTTGCCGGGGAGGGGGGGGGGGGGGGGGAGGGGGCGGCACCCCAAGCGTCGTGAGGTCCACCGCCTCACAGCTCCCATCGGTCGGGCCTCAGTATGACCCCGTGGACCCCACGTCGGGACCAGACCGCCCTCTGTGGGACCCAGCGACCTCCCTGGTGCCAGCCGGTCCCGGGACTCTTGTAGTATCCGTTAACAAGCAGGACCGTGGCCGCAAGACCGTCATAACCATAGATGACGAGCTGCCTTCGTCCGGTCCATCCACCTGCAACAGGGAGACGAAGCTGCAGTGTGCCGCTGCCATGTGGGGGACAATGACGCGCTGCAACCCGCGTCTACAATCACCCAGAGATGACCAGAGGATCATGCTCATGGTGGTCCTTTCTGGCCATGGGCTGATTCCAGACGCCACCACCATGAACGAGGTCCTCTTGACGAGTCATGAGGTGTGTCGCTGGTTGTATGAGTCCCCAGCCCAACTACGTCGTCCATGTCCGGTCCCCCGTATCTACGAGTCGGACGTGTGACCTCGTGACGTGGCCTAACTGGCGCCGTGTTTGCAGTCTCCCCAAGACCCCATGAGTGATCTACGAGAGGCGCTGGGTATACTGGAGGCGGATGACGGTGACATTGCCGGCGGGGAGTAGGCTGCCTGTAGATTTGTAGGGGATTTGTAGGGGTTCATTGCAGTGTGGTGTGTGTGTTAGCGTGGGGGTGCGATGTGCCACAACACGGATCTGTAACCTGCAGTCCGTGTATACCTATGCAATTACTGGTGCGTATTGTCTCGAGCTGATACTTATGTTCGCATGCAACACATGTCTGCTGTTAGTATTACAATCAGCATATGACTCAACTGTGTCAGTCGTTTCTGCTAGAACCACATCCGCCTGGACAGCATCAGTCACCTACTGAACAACGCAGCTGCTGTACTCAACATGCCCATATTCTGCACTTATCGCCTGAGGCTTGGCAATGACATTTGGAATAGGGATTTGTACTCGGCGTTCAGGGCTTCCGCCGGCTTCTGAACACTCACTAGGAGAATGGCGACATTGCGAGACGGATCCGGGTGTCGTCCGACGGATTCGGATAGGCCGTTGACTCTCCGTCACTTCTCGACAGCGTTCCGATGTCACCGGATCCGAGGTGCTTGGACTTTGGCGCCGTATTATCCGTTGACACGCCCATTATCTGCCGGACCGTGCTCGTATAACTGGCATCTGCTGGTCAATGCGGGCGATGCTGTCATGCTACGAGGCCACGTTGGACCACGCTATTGCGCACAGTGGATGGGCAGATACAATATTACTACGATTCGTTTTGCATCTTGGATGGCTAGTATCAACGACGGTGCTATAGCATGTTCGAGTTGGACGGCATGAGCCAGACTGTGGGCAGGTGACGTTGTGGCCAGAACTTGGAGGCGGCGGGCACTGTATTCTTGGATGTTTTATTGGATCAGGACGAATAGTCTGCAGTTCTGGCGCGGCAGCAGGTAAAACAGTGTTATGCGAGGGTCGTCGCGCTGCGAATGCCATGCGAGTGGTGCTGAGGAGGTTCCAATATTTTTCCAATAACGCATGCATGCGCTGGTCCAGAGTGGCCATTCGCCGAATGGCTACTCTGGTGGAATGACGTAATCCGGTCTGTGACTGGGTGTTGTGCGAGGGTCGTCGCCCTGCGAATGTCATGCCAGTGATGATGGGGAGATTTCACTTTTGCTCGAGTCAACGCATGCATGCGCTGGTCCAGAGTGGCCATTCGCCGAATGGCCACTCTGGTGGAATGACGTCATCCACCCATCCGAGAGAGCACGATGCAGCTGCTTTGGTGCCCTCGAACCTGACTCTTGCAGAAGGACAGGATAGATCTATCTAGAGCCTGTTGAGGCAGGATTGTATTGATCGCGTGCGTTCTTAGCAGACCTGGTGTTGCACTTTGAGGCAGTCGGAAGGACGTCGAGTTTAAACGCATATTTGCGCAGTTTGTGAGCAGTTATCGCTTTAGCGAAAGAGCATTTGATCTCCTACTGTGGCCTTTAGTCATGGATCCGCGCCATTCTGCAGCTGTGGCAGGCCTGCCAAGTACCCAACATGGGGTGACTTCCGCGCGCAGCGCAGACTTACTGGTCGGCCGCATGCGCACTACGAGAATCCCAGTAGTGGGATCGTTTATTACTAGAGACGGGCGTTTTACGGACCGTGCCCGCGTCTCTGGCTCAAGTGGTCCAGCATCCGGGCCTGGGGTTGATGTGTGGTGGGGCCTGGGGTTGGTATTGCGGGACGCCGTGGTCGCCAGTCGGGACGAGGAGCTGGGTACGGCCAAGGAGGTGATCATTACAGCCTGCCTCCTGTTCGCCGGCTGGCTCCACGAGCAGACTCTGCTCGTGTCCTCGTGGGAGGGACAGGGGAAGACCCCAGTTGGGTGTACGGAGCCCCGGAGGTGGAAGCCTCTGAAGGGAACGACGGAGGTGTGTGCCTGTTGGGCAGGTGGGCGGTATCACATGTTCATGACCTGCACCCTCGCTCTGCTGCGACCGCCTGTTTGACTGACACCGCCTGTTCGACTGCCAAGGGGCCCAGCCGGTGTGCGGAGTGGGTGAGGAGTTAGTGCCACCACCTGTGCAGGTTAGGGTGACCGGCCAGGTAACCGATTCAGGCGTCCGGACAACAGCAATCACCGAGGCAAGAGATCCGGAGCTGGCCCAGCGCTTTGAGATCCCACACGCCAACGTGGGGGATAAGCGCAAAGGCTCGGACCCCCCGCCTCCTGACGGTGTGCTCACGTTCCATCTGCGGCAGTCAGTCCCTTTGGCGCCCCCGCGTGCGCGCCAACACCACCGCGTTTGTACGTAGTTGCAGTACCTGTAGTTCATTGGCGTGTCCCAGAGGTCCTGGGTAAGGCACTTAATCGGAGTCGTCGGTGCAGTGTTCTGGTGCTCAACACCCCGACACATTGTGTGGGCATGGGCTTCGTACGTCTCCGGCCTGTCCCCACATGCCACAAAACTGTGGACCGCCGGGAAGCAGAGTGCCGCGGAGGGGGGGGCCGAGGCAGGCCGGAGCAGGGAGAGACCCACCTCCAACCTTCCAGAGGGACTCAACCCTCTGGTAGCGTGGGTGCTGTACGAAAACGCACACTGCAGCCGTTTCAGCCGCATGAACGAAAAGCTGCTCCAGCCGGCCGATTCGGTAGCCCGGCACATTGGGGACCGGTGTCACGCAATGCTGGCCAACACAAATGGGGTCCTTGCCACCCCGGTGTACCAGCTGACCTCGGGCGCCCCGGTCTTAGCGGACGTGGAATCCTTCCACTCTGACCTCATCCACGCGCTCGTGCGCTCCTGACTTACACTTTTGCGGTGTCGTTTGGCAGCATTGCATGTATGCGTGCGGGTTGTTGTACGCAGGGCACTGCCTTCACTCGCGCATGCATGGTAGTGGCTGTGGTTTCCCCGTCACGAGTGACACCTCGGTCCTACCCTGACACAGGGCTTCGCTCGAGTTGTCCAGCAGACCTCCTTGTGTGCAGGATATGAAATGCCTCGGCGACCTTGTCTCCGCCGTTTCCACTCTAACACCCTGGGTGTTGGCTTATGCGGCGGAGCACCCGCTGATCGATAGGTCAGGGGTGCGATGCGCCAATGTTCTGTAAGTGTTAGCTTGACCTGCGTGACTTCGTTATGCTATGGCTTCCACCAGTTTGTCCATCCCCCCGGGCTGGTTAACACCTTGTTCTAACCGTGCAGGGAGACCGAGTTGCCCGAGCCCTCCGCCCCATGTGGAGCTCTGTCCACAACTGCTACTCCCAAATTATGGGAGCATGTGTAGGGCTGCGGCGAACCACCGAGGACCTGGCGGAATTCGCCGAAAGTGGTGTCCACCTCTTCATGCATGCCTTCCGGCGCCTCGTCGCTGCGGCAGTGACCGGCCATCCTGGGGCGCCTGTCCTGGAAACGCGGTGCCAAGAGGACGTTCCAGCGATGGAGCCCACCCTCCTGGATCCTGCCTTTGCCGCCATCCTGGTGTGCGTGGTGAATACAAGCGGTGCGCAGTCTCCTTTTCTTTTGCCATGGTGCCAGTGCACTGTACAGTGCTGCCTTGTAGTAGCCCCTCGTGTGGGGCAAGCCAATCATGAGCAGGCGTTGCGGACACCTGAAGCACACGGCGCGTGCAGCCTTGGTGAAGTCGGGGTACGGTCTTCCCGTCAAGAAGTTGGTGGACGAGCTGCTGCCCTTGTGCGCTTCCCACACGCTCTGGCACTGGGCGCTCCGGAGCTGGCGGCACCTGAGTGTGGCGCATAAAGTCTCCGCGGGGAGCAGTTCGGGCAGGCCGGTCTCCACGACCCCCGTTCGCCTAAGGCCAGGGACGTTCCCTGAGATCAAGGACTGGGGATACGCCGGCGCTGTGGAACTGGCAAAGCTGTCAATCGCCAAAGGAATGCAGAGTCCAAGCTGCTACAAGTGCGCACACCCCGTAAGCCGTGTGTTTCTGTGCCAGCGGGTCTCTGTTTACTACATTGCTGTGTCTATTGCCTGTACCACGTGTCCCAACTTGTTATGAAATACCCTGTGGCCACTTCAGTGTATCTTTCTTTGGGTGCAAATCTGGTACTTGTGCAGTGCCGAGCTCGTCCACATACCCGCGGGCATCCTCGCCGCTCTCCCGGAGGACAGCCGCCACCCCCCTGTCATACCACCAAGTGCCGGCACGGGGGGGGTCGGCGTCGGGCGCAGTGCAGCAGAGAAGGCTGCTGCTGACAAGCGCGTTCGTGTAGCCGTTGGGAAGGCTGGAGTGGGGAGGGTTACCGGCGCGGGACGCACCGGTGCACGCGGTAAGGCTTTGTTGCTGCGCAAACTGGGCGCCCGGAAAGCCGAAAAGGGAGCCACGGCTGCCAGTGCCCCCGAGGACAGCGACAGCAACACTGAGGAGTCCGGTGGGCGGGGGGGGACCCCGACCCCTCCAACCGGGGGGGCAGCGGCTCCTAAGCCGCTCGGCAGCGCTGCCGCAGTTGTGTCCGGGCAGGGAGGACCAGCTCCGCAGCCGAGGGAGGGCGGGGGGGCAGCGGCTCCTAAGCCGCTCGGCAGCGCTGCCGCAGTTGTGTCCGGGCAGGGAGGACCAGCTCCGCAGCCGAGGGAGGGCGGGGGGGCAGCGGCTCCTAAGCCGCTCGGCAGCGCTGACGCAGTTGTGTCCGGGCAGGGAGGACCAGCTCCGCAGCCAAGGGAGGGCGGGGGGGCAGCGGCACCTAAGCCGCTCGGCAGCGCTGACGCAGTTGTGTCCGGGCAGGGAGGACCAGCTCCGCAGCCGAGGGAGGGCGGGGGGGCAGCGGCTCCTAACCCGCTCGGCAGCGCTGACGCAGTTGTGTCCGGGCAGGGAGGACCAGCTCCGCAGCCAAGGGAGGGCGGGGGGGCAGCGGCACCTAAGCCGCTCGGCAGCGCTGACGCAGTTGTGTCCGGGCAGGGAGGACCAGCTCCGCAGCCGAGCGGGGGCGGGGGGGCAGCGGCTCCTAACCCGCTCGGCAGCGCTAACGCAGTTGTGTCCGGGCAGGGAGGACCAGCTCCGCAGCCGAGCGGGGGCGGGGGGGCAGCGGCTCCTAAGCCGCTCGGCAGCGCTGACGCAGCTATGTCCGGGCAGGGAGGACCAGCTCTGCAGCCGAGGGAGGGCGGGGGGGGTGAGGATGGCCTGGTGCCTGATCCAGCAGAACCCGGAGAGTTTCAGTCCACAGCGCCAGCAGCCGGCAGGCCGCCCGAGTCGCTGGCTCCTGTCATGCCGCCGGGCCTTGCAGCGCCGTCTGCTGTAGCTGCAGCACTTCCATCGGATGGGGCATGTGCCCCAGACGACCTGGGATGGGGTCTCAGGATGCCGGTCCGCCCGAGCGAGGTGAGTGCCGTGCCTACTGCTGCACAGCCGGGTGGGGCCCCAAGCCGAGTTGCATCGGCAGGGCCGGGTTTGGCCAACCCATCTTCCCCTCAGGCGGGACCAGCGGCATTAGGGGCAAGGGAAGCTGTCGGTGGCCATGGCGATGGTGTTGATGCTGCTTGTGCCATCACCGACTATGCATCAGCCATCGCCTTCGCTGTTCGTCATACAGATGAAGCATCGGACGGTCTTTCCAGTCTGGGCCTTGACGGTGAGTCGGATGATGATCAGGCGGGTGAGGAACTCATGCCGGGGCCCCCGCCATCCCAGGGCATCCACCTGCAGGATGATGAGGGCAGCCTGCAGCTGACCGTGGACCAGTGTCCCGCAGCGCAGCAAACCCACCTGCGGGTGGACGCCTACATAGACACCTCGCAGGCACATGGAATAGGGCGCCCTGCTCAACTGCGGCTCATCGTGGTGGCCTGCGAATGCATGATGATGAGTAATCCCAGGCTGCAGACGGATCCGGAAGCGCTGACTTCCAGCCTCATGTCGGTGATTCAGCTGTATGGGCTTCAGCCCGACGATGCCACTGTCAGAGAGGTCATCCAGCTTTTCCGACGGGTATGCTCCGTCATTTTCAATTAACTTGCCCTGAACGTGACAGCTGTTTGCCCCAGCCCCCTACTGTTGCATATGCTCCCCGTACCCATAACCTGTACCGCCGCTCCGCCCTGCCCCCGCCTTGTCCTCTATCGGTAGTTCCTACGGCGTGACGCTTCTCCAAGTGCAGGGACGCCAGACTACCTAGGGGAGCACTGTAAAGGAGTGCCCGGCGGTCGAAGATGCACTACAGGGGGTATGTGGGCATGCAGCAGGGTTCCGTGACTAGGTGTGGGAGGGGGGGGGGGGGGGGGGGGGGGGGGGGGGGGTGCCTTGGGGTTTGACGTGCGGTTAAGCCTTGTTTTGTTGGGCGTATGGAGGCAGTCATTCTGTGCTGTCGAAGCTGGTTTCTCAGTTTCTGATGATGATCCTTGGAATACTAACGAATGTATGCTGTTGGCATGCTGTACATCAGTACATATTTGACAGAGCGGCTGCGTGAGCGTGGGTATCAAATGTTGAGCTTTTCTTAGGCCTCTACAGTTGTACTCAATACACTGCGAACAAGCTACCCTTCGTCCTTCACATCATAGCTGAAGCGTATCGTTTCTGTATTGTCGAGTGTACAACCTGTCCAATATGTGACATATTGGAAGTAATCATATTGCAAATATACAAGTACAGCACTCGGTGTACAACTTCTGGTGTATCCGTTGTAATGATAGGCAGTCCACCACCCAAGGTCGAGATTTGACATGTCTACCTCTACAGTAGCCCCTTCGCCAAAGGGTCCCTGTGGCCACCGCCCCATTTCCTATGGCCTACAGTAGCAGTGGCACATACAGGATCCCTGCCACCTGACTGGCGAGCACACCACCGGCTGCTTGGCTATGCCTGTGATCCTACCGGCGATGATGTCCACGTCTTCATGGCTCAGCGACGCAGTTGCAGGTTCTTGGCCATTAACTGGTTGTATTGCCTGCAGAGTGTTTTGACGTGCGGCTTTGCTTCCTCCATGAAGGCGTCAAAACTCGCTTGGAGATACCACTGCCTGCATTCAGGTAGTCCCTAGTGTGAGACGGTCTTGATACAGCGGCGTTGCGGTTTGGGGGAGCAGCTCTCCCGAGATTCTGAATACTTAATGGGTCTGCTACCCCTGTGGAACCCTACTGCGCCGAGATGCATCGAGGGAAACAGGTAGCCCTGCTCATCACAGTTGGGTGTGGAGGTGCATACCTCAACTCCTCTTCGGTCTTGTTTGAAAAGGGCGGAGACTGGAGGTGGCGGTCCCATCTCGCGTCGGCTAGAATGTTGGTGGCATCCTCCGCGGATAGGCGGCCCAGCACATCGCCACCTCTCCCACCCCGGTGCCACTCTTGTATGAGTGCCCGGGTTACGCGGATACGGTACAAAACCGCGTGTTGCACGGTGATGCGCTTAGTGCGAACAACGATTCTTCGAGTCACTTCCACGCCGTGCTGATCACTGCGCACCATGTCCCCCCCCTCCTGTCGCATCTCGCTCATAGCCTGGCATACCGCGTCCGCCATTAAAGCTGTGTAGACCCCGCAGTCGTGGCCGTTCGGTTGCTGCGGGACTCCGGCGACCTGCACTCCACAGTGGGGTCTGGTGGGGGGACTGAGGTGACATCGGGTAACCGATGCAACGTACGGTCCAGAACGATGGAACGGCCCAGTGGGGTGCTGTCAGGGGTGGGGCCGGGATGCGGATTGTAATGGGGCTACAAGGTCATTTGTTGATTCATCCGACTCGCTGTACGCAGATTTCCGGGACTGCTAGGCCTCGTTCTAAGCTGCGTGTATAACAGTGAGATTCGAACCTTCGACAACTTCAGCATTATCCTCGCCGTTCCTTTTGTCGGCCGGGTGACCAATCTAAGGTTGTGTCGCCGGCCCTGTCCTGCCGGCAGTGACTGGGGCTTTGGGGGGGGGTTGGCATGAGCGGGGGCCCTGCCCTCCGCCTTGTCGAGAGCCCTGCACAGGGCCTCGCTTAGGGCGTCCTGCACCCGCTCAGCTGTGCCCGGCCCGGCTTCCGTGAAGCTGTCAAAAAACAACATACTCGGGGTGTTGCCTTGTAGCATGAGCCCTGCATCAAGCTAGCACAATGTGTGTTGACAGTCAGGGGCCTCCCCGCCGGGTGAGAGGACGATATGCCCACCTAACACTCTGCACAGGCATGGTCAGCCGAGGGAGCGTACATGGATGCCATACGACAGCCAACGCCCAGTGGCCGTTCCGCGGGACTGGGACGAGGATGCAATCGTGTTCGAATGCATGCGCTCCGTGCAGCCAGCTCCCCAAGGCGACGGAGCGGCTTTCAGTCCATTCTGCTCCCGAATCCCCAATGCACACCCTAGCCATGTTCAGGCTAGGCACTGCGATGACACCCCCACCTGCCAGCTGCACACATCTAGCACACGCATAATCTACGTGGGTCGACTCCAGCCACTCCTCGGGCCAGCCTCTCCCGAGGGCATCCAAGCTCACCACCACAAACACCCTAGCTTCCCCGAAGTGACCCAGCTGCACCGAGACTCCCCCCGTCGGTAGAGATGGCTCGTCGTCTTCGCCGGAGGAAATCTCCGTCGCAGGTTCCCCCTCATGCAACTGTACGGCGCCAGCTCCTGGAGCAATGGGCGACCACAGCTGCTTCAGTTTCGCCCGAGGCTTGGCTGGCAGGTTTGAAACCCACGCCGGAGGATCAGGCAAAGGCGGGGCAAGATGTGCGACGGACAACACCCCGCCACCTTCAGCCATGGTAGCAGCATCTCGTTCGGCCGCTCCCGGGTGGGGGGCAGGCAGCCTCGGCCCCACCAGTCCGGGGGTAGCCCCGGACGGGTCGGCGGGTGGCTGCGCCGTGGGGTCTGCGCCGCCGGGGATGGGGGTGGCCGCGCTGTACCCGGCCGCATTGGGGGCAATGGGGCCAGGCCCGGCAGACGGGCCCGCGCCCGCTACCACCCCTCCACCAGGGTAGTGGGGGGTGTCGATGTGACTGACGTCCTCTCCTGCTGCTGGGAGAGGCTCTTGGTTGGACCCACCTGGCAGCACAGACGCCTTGGGCGCGGGCGGGGCGGCCTGTGATGGACCCAAGCCCTCCAGCGGTGGGGGCAGACATCCGGTGGTCCTGGAGGGTGGGGAGGCAGGTGCCTCTAGGGTGCCGGGCTGTAGTTGCTCAGGCGGCTCTGCTGTCTGGGGCCCCCCATCGGTCTGGGGGTTCGCGTGCTCCCCCCCTTTGGCTGCCTGACTTCCCAAGGCCCGCTCTACTGCGGCAGCATCCCCTCGCCTGCCACGATGACCCCCCCTTCGCAGCTGTGCTGGCTGTTGTAGGCTCTGCCCACGACTAAGGGCATGCCCACCCCGAACCGGCCTCCCCCCCCCCCCCCTGAGCCGCTGACCACGCCCTCCCCTGGCCCCGCCCTCCGATGCACTGCCGACGCTGGAATCAGCCTGCACCGAAGCACGGTCCTCCTCGGGTCCCGAGGTTATGGCGTGCCTCGGAACTCCCACCGGACTCGAGCGAGCGGCGTCCCCCAGATCGATCTGCACTGACATCCTCGGTGCCTGTAGCGGGGCCTCCGTTACTGCAGCCGCTGGCCACTTCGGTACCGGATTCCGCGGAGCCGTGGACTCCCGCTCCTACCCATTCCTGTATCCTCTCTGTCCCGCCTGTGAGCAGCACACGCTCGCGGGCGCCGCCGGCATCCTCCCCCACTCCCACCGTGTCCAGGCACGATCTATACAACACAATCTCTGGGGGCTCGCACGGGGCCTCGGTACGGACCGCGCGCTCGAACGCGAGTGCTCGAAGGTCATGCCACAAGGACACCATCTTCCACTCTACGTAGGAGTCGTTGTCCGTCGGGGTCACTGCGTCTGCCGCTTCTTTCATCGCCTGTATCGAATCAAGGTACATCTCCAGCCCATCCCCACCGGCTGCTACCACACATCCCACCATGGTAATGTCTGCTGCTGTAAGAACGTAGCCAAGACCCATGAGATCGACGGGGAATCCCGCGTCCCTGTCGCATAGCGATATCTCTGGGATGGGTTGCCCAGGCGTCCACTTTCCTCTCTCTGCGGCCTTCACGAATCGATAGAAAGACTTCTCATACGACTCATTACTGTCTAATTTAGCTATCAATGTCCGTAAGGCCCCAGCCGACATCATACTTGCACACGACGACAGTACTCTGAGATTCACCGCGAAATGAAACCTCACTCCTTCGTCATTGTCAACATACACTGGCAAAGACGATTGCACAATCGACAGGTAGTATTCTGTGCAATGGAGACGACATGCGCTAGCGATTGCGACGCCGGTGGTCGAAGAAGGCCACATGTGGCTACACGCGCACTGAGCACAGGGACTGGATGAGGCAGGCGACCACCGGTGTACATATGTGGACGCTGAACACGACCCGTCTCGGTCCATCTTGGTCCCAGATGATCCGTCCCTCAGGGACAGAAGGGATAGTTTACATGACAGCAAGGGTCCTTCACACCGTGCGGCCAGAAGCCTTATTGGCAGTCGCCCAATACTGCACACATTGTACACTACTTCTGACGGGGACTAGTTGGCAGGGCACAGCATCCACGTCTATTACGTATCTGCCTTCATACGCCCTGGACCCACGGTGTGCACCCGCCACACAAAAAAACTCGGGGGGCCGCCCCAACACGGGGTCCGGCGCGCGGGCTCCGGGTGTGACTGGCTCCGTACTCCTATACAGGTCGGCAACCCCCAGATACAAGGGGTCGGGCTCGTGCACACATGACACGCAGGTGACCCCGTCCCGGGGCTGCAACGTCGCCCGCATCAAGTACTGCAGCTCCCCTACGTAGTACGTCACTGTCCCTCCGCCCTCTCCCCGACCCCCCTCAATAAGGTACTTCACGAGGCACCACTTATTATCCTTCTTACCCTGTGTTGACTGTTGTGCACTGCTGAAGACGTCCCCCACGCGGGACTGTACCCGTTGGAATTTGCACAGGGTCACTGTGCCCTCCTTGCGACTTTCATCTACAGAACCTCTCACCGGCAACCCGATAGCCCGGGTGACAGCCACCCGGCGGGCATGGCCCGCCCCCAGGCGACGGTGCGTAGGCCAGCCCTCTTCCTGGAGGGAGTCTTGGTGGAGGAGGAGGTACGGCAGCCCGGAAATGGCCCCTCCGTTGAAGTCCAGAGGGAGCACCTCGGCTGACTCCGAAAGAGACAGCTCCCTGCCAGCACCATGCACCCGGCCGGTAACCCGGTCAATATCAAGAGATTGCTCGGGTGCTGACCGGCCACTGCGCGTTCGCGCCCTCCGGCGTTTTTCGGTGGCAATGGCATCCGACAGAGTTGTCATTGCTGCATTCACTGTGCCAGCATCGTGCAGTAACCGCATGCAAGTCCGACGAAGCAATTCATCGTTCACATACACCTGCTCTGGACAACGAGTGGAACGGTACTTGATCAGCCTCTTCAGCAGCTGGACCATCCGCTCTATCCAGAATTCGAGACTGAAGAAGGCTGCACCGCAACACCTCACCTGATCAGGGAGGTGACAAGCCGCCAGATGCAGCTTGTAGGTACTGATAGCAGCACCCTCGAACGTCTCCTCCGCGAGTTTGGCGTACTGCAGCAGCGTCCCCTGGGCCTGTGTGATCCGGGCTGGTGTGTGCTGCCCCGATTCATATCTGAGGAAATACAGGGCCCCTGATCGCAGGAGCCCCCACATCTGCTCAAACACTTTCCGAATTGGCAACTCGGACGGCTTCCACGGGAGATTGTGTAGGAGGTACAGGGAGAATGTCTCAGTAAAGGCCAGCCAGTCCTCCATGAGCCACCGACTGCGGTGCCTGCAGGAGACCCTTCCGTCAAGTGATTCATGCAGAGGTGATGACACGGCAATGAGCGGCTACAGGTGGGCCCCTCCACAGGCAGGGGAAGTGTCGGCACAGCCTAGGAACTGACGGCATGGGTGACGCACTTGGTGATGTCAGTGTACACTTTCTTGAAAAGAGACGTCTGCATTATATGGGGAGCTCTGGCGGCGATCGCCTTGACAACATCCTCCGGCAACCGGTACAGGGCGCAGGGCCCTGTCGGGGGCGCCTTCTTGGATTTCTTCCTGCCTAGGGGAGGGAGCCACTGGTTCCAGAAGTCCATCAGAACTCCAAGCAGGAAGACGTGCGCCACTCCAAGCCGAAAAAAATGACAGGGGCTGCACGCGACGCATGATGGGGTGCACAAAATTGACTCGAAGGCAAGGCAGGGAGCAGCATGCGGCAGAGGGTGCAGGGCGAACTTGAAGTAGGAGAGGATGCTGAACAGCGGGGACCCTTTCACACCCAATAGCTTGTACTCATCCTTGGCGAGCTTAGCCCTTAACTCCGGCGTGTCTTTTTTGCGGAATCGATCCCAGGTCGGAGTATGCACCTGAACGCCCACCCATGCATTGGGAATTCCTGCGGGGGTGCAATGGCACTCCGTCTGCGCCACCTGCTAGTGGCATTGGTCAGACGGCTTTCAGGTCGTGTTGGCGACAGTACGGTGAACATCGAGATGGAGTGGCCACAGAGCGATCAATGCAGTAGTCCGGGAATGGGGAATAGGGACCGAGCATACGAAGCTGCACCTGGGCGGCGATCTTGTCGCCCTTCCTGCCCCTGGCCATGATCTCCGCTGCCGAGTACTTCAGTCGGTTGTCTGACATCCATGAACTCGGTGGCACCGGCTGCGGTTCGGTCCACGCAGTCCGCGGGGGGTTGCCCCCTGCGTCGGGTTGCACACTCCCGGCCACCATCCGCGGGGTTGCCGTCGATGCTGCAGCTTCCTCCTCTGGAGTGAGAGTTTTCCCCTTCAGAGGCCCGTTGACATAGCAGGGGGCGGGCTGCTGTAGAGGGCGATGGTGTCCAAGCCACCTGCACGCAGGTGAGGAGTGGTTGGAAGTAAACGTTAGGGCCAAGACAGGCAGGTGTGGGATGTGACTAGACGCAGACACTACGCACCTCACAGTGTTGGCGGCGAACACCCACACGCCGTTCTGTGCGCATCTGAAACATGCCCTCTTGGCCGTATGACCGATGCTGTTAGTAAGCTTCTCCAGCCAGGGGATATCCCCCTCCACACAGCAGAGCACCGGCCAAACGGACAGTACCTCGCCCCCTGGCAGTGTGATTTTGAGTGCCTCACCCCCAGCTCCTGCATTCAAGCCATCACACGGTGCGGGGGCCAGACACTACGTGATCGGGAACTGTACACATCACGCGCCAGTGGCCAGGCAGGCAAGGTGAGTGCGCGCCCCGATCATGCTTCTTGAAGAACGCCACCACGGACTCCAGAATGCTGGCCATGCATGTCGGCTCGGATGGACCCTCCACCACACCAAGGGGAATCCAGGCCTCGTTAGTACACGCGAGATGGGGCGGGAGATCAAGCAGGCGGATCCCCCAGATCGTGACGCCGTGCTGTTTGTTGACATACAGTTGTGCAGCATCCCCCCCTGCAAGTGAGTGGTGAGGCAACCAAGGGACACAATTCACTGCGTTTTCCACTAATTATAAGCAGAGCGACAGAGATAGGGAGGGCTGAACACACCGAGACCGAAAAGCAGGACGACTTCCCCGGCCTCTGGCTTCATAATCTTGTTCCCATATGCTTTGTTCAAGGCCTTTCCTGCAGGGGAGTTGATGAAGCTGTTCTTGTCCTCGATCGCTGCTGCCCTGGCTTCTTGGATGCTCATCAGCAGCCCCGGTTGCAGCAGGAGGTCCTTCAGTGAGGCCTCTTCACCAAAGTAGAAGACAGAGCGGACTGGGACACCCTTTCCCGTGAGGTCGACGTCGAACCGTGGCTGTGTACATCCAGGTGTGCCACAGGTGTCCTCCAAGTGATGCTGATGGTCACTTGGATCAAGCTCAGGAAACAGTTCCCAGCACTGGGGACAAACGTGCCGCGTCACAGACGACACATCCGGGACATCCAACACTGCCTTGACGAGGTGGAACGAGGGTGGGAAAAAGTTGCCATCAGGTAGCAGGAGGTAATGTATGAACCTGCACCACGTATCGACGACCACGTCTTGTATGCGAAAGAGGCTCTTCAACTGCGCAATCCACATGCACACCGTAAGTACGGTGAGGACGCTCCCGGTGTATATGTGTTTCTTTCGTTGCTCATGCCACCAGGCTCCTGAGCCCTTCCGGGCCCCGGTGGTGGGGGGGGGGCTGTCGACGTCATCGTCCTGCAAGAGGGATACACATGTGACCTGGGAAATCAGCACGCCAGGGGAGACACGACGTAACATGCCCCGATGTTAAAGTTGCCACACCTCGGACCCGTCCGTGCTGTATTCTGATTCGGACGAGGAGGGGATGGAAGAAGCGTCTGAGAAGTAGGACTCCGAGTCTGTATCCCGGGCGGGGTACTCGGCCTCGTCGATGTCGGAGGGTGGGGGCAGCTGTAAAATCACGCGAATTAGTGCAGTAGCTGCAGATGCAGGTATGGGCAGCCGCACCGCCCGGCCTGGGTCCACAGCGGGCCCACACATGGGCCACATCAGTCACTGTCAGACCAAACAACAGCAGGCAAGGCACGCGGGCCTAGAGCGCCGGGATGCATGGAGGGGTTCGCACAGCGAAAAGGTCGTCAGAGTTGGCGGGATGGTTGGGGTGGCAAGCCAGCGCAGGGGGTATGGGCTGTGGCGAAGAGGGGCCAGCCCCATCGGGAACCCCGCTGACGTCAGCCCCAAGGGTAGCGGAGGAGAATGGCGTAGGTGGCCGCGAGGATGGACCTGCCCCATCGTGGCCACCAGCGGCTCCCTTGGCACGGGCCGCGGGGGCCCTCCTCAAGCGCTTTTGGCAAGGCTCATAGTGGTTTTGAGCGGTGGTATGTCTGACGAACTTCTCACCACAGGCTTGACACTGGAATTTAAGTGTCTCCTTCCCCACACGCTCTGGACGGAGTAGACGCTTACAGTTAATCTCTCCCATCAAGGCATCGACCTCATCCCTCGTCCTTCTGGATGCCATCTCCAGCGGCCGGCAGAAAGGGGTGGAAAGGCTACCTGAGTCTCTGGCACCTACTGTGAGGACAACCGCATTCAGGTCGAAAGAGTACAGCGACACGTACACAGAACGCCTGGCCGCCACGGCGACGGGACGTGCGCCGGGATATCGAGGCAGACCGGTATTCAAAGGCAGACACCGCAACGACGCTTGACTGCCTTACCAGTGAAAGCGCGGCACAGCACAGCATGCCAGGACAATTATGTCTGACACTGATTCACAATAACTCCTACTGCCGTTGCGTCTCTTAGTGTCTAAACATCTACGTCGATTACCGCAGTATGACCAAGCTCCAGTTTACATTTCATCGCGCCTCACCGGTCGTGATCGAGCAAGAGGTTGTAGATGATGTAGAGGATGTAGAGGACGGGGGAGGGATGCTCGATGTGCTGGTGAGCAACGTATGGAGCAGAGGCGCCGGCGTCGACGGTTTAACTCTGGCGTCGACGGTTGACAAGCACAGCACCGTAGACATCGACAGTCAAGATAAACTGAAGACTTGCGTGTTGTACTTCTTCAAGAAAGGCACCATAGCCGGTGTTCTTGTGTCGCCCGTGCTCGTGAAGCCGCTGGGGAAAGGGAGAGGGAGCTTTGCAGCAACGCCGACAGCGCAGGGCACTGCCTGTTCCACCGCCACGGTTGCGGGCGAGGATGACGAGAAGTGGAAGCGTATGAAGGATGGGGTGCTGATGTGGACGGCAGGGATGGAGAAAAAAGTAGCTCGCATGGAGCAGGCTGACAAACAAGGAAAGCTGGTGGCTGCACTCGTCAACGAGGAGGCCCCAGCAGACGAGACGATGTACCCAGGCAGCATGCTGACGAAAGGTTACGCGGACGCGCTGAGGAAAGCAGCAGCAGGGGTGCGACAGCCATGTCAGAATAACAACGTGCTTGGAACATGTCGTCCGCGGTCAGCCCTCCAGCACCTGTGGCTGCCGACCTATTGTGTGAGCTCCTGGATCCTGTCCGTGATAATACATGCGTGCAGTATTTACTGACAGATCTTCTGTACAGGACGGAAAAACTGGCCCTGCTTACGTCGCTGCGAGGAATATCAGCAGCGCTTTCTACAGTCAGATTGGCTGTCTCAGCAACAAGAACAAACAGTGCGCTGCGCAGCTTAATGCTTAAGTTTTCGACGCTTAAGTTTTCAACTTGTTTTGATGCAGCTGGGGTGTTGCGTCCCGGGCCCGATATGGGCAGCCTGAGGGGCGTTTACCGAGTGTGCAGGAAGTTTCCGGGACGGGCGTATGACCACAACGTGGCGATGCGAAGGAAGGAATCGTATCGTAAAGAGCCCCATCTGCTCGCGGCACTGCACAAGGCAGCGGAATCCAAGGTACGTCCTTCTCCTTGGTAGGGGCTGGAGTAAGTAGCCATTCGCCGAGTGGCCACTCGGTGCGGTGTCATGCATTGTATTGCACTGCACGCGGCTGGAGTAGCCATTCGCCGAGTGGCCACTCGGTGCGGTGTCATGCATTGTATTGCACTGCACGCGGCTGGAGTAGCCATTCGCCGAATGGCCACTCGGTGCGGTGTCATGCATTGTATTGCACTGCACGCGGCTGGAGTAGCCATTCGCCGAATGGCCACTCGGTGCGGTGTCATGCATTGTATTGCACTGCACGCGGCTGGAGTAGCCATTCGCCGAATGGCCACTCGGTGCGGTGTCATGCATTGTATTGCACTGCACGCGGCTGGAGTAGCCATTCGCCGAATGGCTACTCCAGCGCGTCATGCATTGTATTGCACTGCACGCGACGTACCAAGAGCCTGTGCAGTTCACCTTTAGCGGAGACCGGACCCCAATAGACCACGAACCATTGAAAACGCCCGAGGCATGGGCAATGGAGGACGGCGTGTATGTGTGCGAAAATCTCATGGCAATCACTGGGGCCCGACGCGCTATCGAAGGGACCGCAGACTCGCCCATGAAGCCTGGCAAGAGACCAAGAAAGAGTGGGAAGGTACTTCCACCTGACACCCTGTACTGACTACGCCACTAATGTGTTCTACCTGTGACATCGACCGAGACAAGCAGGCGCGCCTGCAGGCACCTACCGCAAACAAGGCATCGAGACAGGGAGGTCATCCCAACACAGGACGGCGCAAGGTGCTCGACGATCTGCCATCCCCACCACGAGCACTCCTGCGACGATCAAGGGCAGACCAACCCGTTCATGATAACAGTGAACAGCAGCCGGAAGCGGACGAGGCAGATCCCGCCGCGTCGGATGAAGAGGCCGAACCTGATCAGCCTGCGGACGCACGCAGCCCCTCACCGGAGATGGAAGTGCAAGCCATGGCACCGGTACGGCTTCTCCAGATAACTGCTTGTGTCTGAGATCTCTGTCCGTGGGTAATTGCCCCGTCCAATGCCCTGCCAGCTGGAAGAGCTCTTGCGCGATGCAGAAGTCTCAAGACGCGATCGCGAGGCGAAAGGCCAAGGCCGACAAGAAAGCTGACGAAGAAGCACGTGATGAGTTGAAGAAAAAGATTGAGGAGTACGAGACTCGGGTGGCGAAATATCGGCCCACGAGCAAGAAACCGGAAGTGCTGAAGCTCAAAGCTGATATTGCGCTATTCACGGTACGTCAATCTTCGATACAGTTGATACTACATTTAACACCAAAGTCTGTATTAAAATCAATGTTTGCATATGATTAACCCATGCGACAAATGAATCCCAGGTGGTCTGGGAGACACGGAATAATGCCGCAGACTCATGCATCTGGTCATGCCTGCAGGCGGAGTTGGTTAAGATCCAAGACTCCTTATTGCTTTACAAGTAGCGAAGGCACTTCGGGCAATATTGGTTGATCGTCCACCATAGAGCCTTTTCCCGGTGGGGTGCATATCGTGTCAAGGGATGTTGAGTGTCCCTGTAGGAGAGAATGTTTGCTCTGACTGACTGAGAATGTTTGCTCTGAATGTGGGAAGTGCAGGCAATGTAAGCACACACATCACTGATTCAGGCAAGCAGCCAATTCCAGTCCCGTATTCACGTTCCCCAAATGGTCAACACTAGATTCCCAATCGAAGCACGTGTACGTGCGCATGCGTGCACGCCGAACACAACACCATGTACATGTCAATTGATGCAACTCACGCCCAGCACGCTCTTGGCGACTCATTGCTGCGTGTCTACAAGTGCACGGGTCGAGTCACGAATGTATCAGTGTCCACGAGTAACGAACCATTCGTGACATGCCTGACATTTTGTGACATGCCTCACAAGCCGCACGTCAGAAATCACCATGGACTACGGCCCAGCCCTTGCTGTCCGTCGCCCCCTGTCGGACGCCATACGTATGCGGACCGGATCAGGCAGTTTATGCAAACCTCCGTTCTCCGTCCGTCGGACGGCCAACGGATCCGTGATTTCCTCCGTTCAACGTCCAATGGAGCTCCGACGGAGAGGCTGAAGGCAACGAGCGTTGCCCTGTGACTCACCGGACGGGAAACGGAACATCCTGCCCACCTCCGCAACATTGCCCCGATAGTCCGTGCAACCTACGTCCGGCCTCCACCGATTCTCCGAAGGCTCTCCAACTGCCCCTCCGCACACACTACGTCAGCTCTCCGATTCACCGTGTCGCCATTCTCCTAGTGGGGGTGGGGTTGGGGGCGGGAGAGGTTTAGGTGGGGCGCCTCTGAGGCGGTAGCGGCAGATGCAGGACCAATTATTTATGTGCAATTGGGGTCTGAGAGGGCCTGCACAGGCTGCGGCAGTCAGCAACACCCCCGGCGCCGTGGCAAAGCTATGTGTCACAGTGTCTGCAAAACAAACACTTGTGGCACCGTGCTACGCCACCACATCTGGTATCTCACAATATCATGGCGAATGCATATCCCAATTGCAAGATGGAGTGCACGCTGCAGCGAGACACCGTGGCATATCTCCAATGGATGGCGGTATGTCTCCAATGGATGGTAGCAGAACTGCGACGACTCATTCCTACGCAATCCACAGTCATGACGTAGCATGTTGACAAATACACTATATCGCTTTCCTGTCACACGTGCAGATGTGGCGGATGCATGCACACCTGACAATCGACGTCTTCCAGTTGACCAAAGTTGTGGCCGAAACACGTCCCAAAGCGCTGTTGTCTCAGCGTGGCATGAGGGGGAGGGGGGGGTTCAGATTGGCTCACCGCAGTCAAGGGACAGAGGCTGGCACTAGTGGGCTCTGGAGGCAGTAGCTGCAGATGCAGGACCAAGTGCAAGTTGGGTTTTAGAGGGCCTGCACACGCTGCGGCGGTCAGCGACACCCAGCCGCCGTTGCACAGAAGGATCGAATCTAGCAATGCGGTTTTACACCACATTTGGCATCTCGATGCATCATGGCGGATGCACATCCCAATTGCTAGATGGATTGCACGCTGCAGCGAGCCATGGCACAGCTGCATTGGCTGGCGCCACAACTGCAATCTCATTCAAAGTCATCCAGTGGCCTATTTACAATTACACACAACACACTATGCCATTTTTGCGGGCACATGGGATGTAGCATTGCACACCTGGAAATTGGTGTCTTCCAATTGACCAAAAACGTGGCCGCAGCACGGATTGAAGCGCTGTTGTCTCGGTGTGGCGCGAAAACGGGAGGGGCGGTTCGGAAAGGGTCGGCACAGTCAAGGGACGGAGACAGGCACCGGCGGGCTCTGAGATGGCCTGGCCAGGCAGCCGCAGTCCTGCAGCATCACACTCTCGAGTGACACTGTGTGGCAGTCTAGGGACGTGCCCTCTGTTGCGTTGCATTCTTGCACGTCTCGCCGTGGTGCACCGCATCACCGATACATCGACAGCGCCGCCGGCACTGCAAGAGGAACGCTGCAGCGCGGCCGTGACAGGCACACGTCGATTGGGCCAGAGTGAACATGCATGAATCGGACATCAAACAGGCAGGCGCCCTAGCACCCTGAGCGACATGCAGATGCTGTAGCAATCGCGACACATCCACGTCCTGGGGCCCCGCTGTGACCGAAGGGGACACACTCATGCTGCAGCGCAGGTGCTGACTCACTGCTAGGGGTTCTCAACTCACTGCTGAGCAGCAACATTGCAGGGCCCAGATCGCAGTTGCATGCGTCTACACAGGTCGTCGCTCATGCGTATGAGCGCCTCCGTATGAGCGGCCATATGAGCTATACGTTCACCATGTTTGGGTCGAACAGCTGACCTGGAGAATGTGGCATCACTGGAAGCACGACAGAAGCTGGCTTGTGCGGATGGTTTCGTTGTGGTCACGACCTGGTCCTGGCTAGCATTTGGCTTGGCATGTATCTCGTGGACGTCGCAGGCTCCTGAACAGCCTGTGCAAAAATACCTGACTGCCGCTGCGTGACTGCCGCTGTGTTCGCGGTGCCATCTACCGACTCTCACGACCGCATCCAGACCTGACTGATGTGACTCTTGCGGTAGGAAGTGTGATCTACGAGACGCAGAATACAACCGTTGCTGGTCAGCAGGGGGGTGGGCACTCGGTCTGCATGCACGTCCACCGGGAACGCGGGCAACTCAGAACGCTCTGGAACACGCTTTAAAGAGCCATAGACTGAGTAGAACAACCTGAATCGGTCTGAAGCATTCTGGGTGAAACAGATTTGAATGCCCATCGAAACGAGGGGTGTTTGATGAAAAGTGCTGTTTTGCCCAGCGCGGCTCAAATGACGTCAAATGGCGCCCAGCGCATGCCCAGTGTGCTTGGTGGGCCGAGAACACCTCGAAAACACGATAATATGTGTCTCTGGTGATGATTGATAAAGCAGCTAGTTGTCGAGTGTCCGTCTGACTTGACAGCACGACTCGCGACGACTCGCCAGCGTAGCCACGGCGAGCGACCAGCTCGCTGGGGCTGATCACCACGATATGGCATGTGTTGCTGAACAATATGTCTGTTATCCAGTCTACAAAGCATTTGTGTCAATCGGCCGGAACAGGTTGATGAAGACACCGTCCTGGCTTCGAGGTGAAAGCTCGATATCCAGACTCAACCAGCGCCAATTTTACCTGTCACTTTCCGATCAGTACCTGGTCTCTAGGCAAGAAGCAGTCCATTACTGGCCGTGGACCACTGGTTCTGAATTCACAAGACGCACAGGCCAAGCCTTCATCGTTGATCTGGCATGCAGTACACAATGCCATGAGAGTGACGCACAACGCATGCAACTTTGGTGTTCCCATACCATAAGGTAAAACCTCTGTCACACTGCGATACATCACCCGTTGCACCAGAGCCATGTCTTGTGACCGTGCACAAACATGTCAGCACGCCTACATACATATGTGCTCACACCTGGGGTTCTCAACTCACTGCTGAGCAGCAACATTGCAAGGTGCAGATCGCAGGTGTGTGATGCGGACATGGTTGGTTGTGATGTCGGCAGACAAGGCTAAAATCAGGGTCGATGCGGATTCAAAACTATATTTGGCATGTGGGAAGCAGTGTAGGACAAGCAGAGCTCCTAGGTGGTCACGAGTGGAGCGTGTGCCATGCGTAGTTGGCTCTACACGCTCGTGCACGACGTGAAAGCTTCCCTCGCAAGGCAGCTGAAGTTTGATCATCCGGTCAAGGCGGTGTCTATGTCCTGTAAAGCAAGTTTTCGTCTGAACCGAATCTGTCGACCTGGATTCGCGATCGGCCTCTGGAAAGCCAGCGAAATGTAGCAGAAGCCCGTGCGCGAATGAAGGCATACATAAATATACAAGAAAGGCAGGTAAGATGAGCGTTCCCGTGAGAAGTGTTACAAGGGCAAAAGTGAGAAGGGTCATAAGCGGGGCCCCGTGAGAAGTGTGCCTGTCCCGCGCTACACCCGACGCTGGCCGTTTGGATCTGCTTTGGCTCCGCAGAGCAATCGACAGAACAGCGTTCGAATGTCTGTTTCTGCCCAGCTTTGCAAGCTTTACAAAGAGGCACAGGGTGCTCGTCGTTCTTGACAAGCCAGAGTCCAAGGAACGCTGGACCAAATACCGCGGACCCATACACGTCAGGGCTCGATGTCTACGCAACTCAACAGTGCTGCACGATGACGGGACGGGGGGCGTATCAGGAACGAGGCTTTGCGCGCGTGAAACCTCCGACAGAAGTTTAGCATGCACAGAGCTGCGCAGCTCAGCATACAACCTAAGAACAAGAGGAGCCATTGCTATGGGTCTGTTTTAGAGCTGTCACGCTTTATGCAGGGCTGCCGCGTGCACAGCTGCAGACACAGCGACAGCATATGCATACCATATGTACCGGGAGCGAGTCCCGCGGTCGCCAGGCAAGTTCAGAAATCGTACCTCGGTCACTTTTGAAGGCACAAAGCTCACTCAGTGCGAGAGATCATTCCATCGGCCCAGAGCCACAGCCATCTGCGTGCCACTTTCCTCTACGATGTCAGTCGACAATGGGCGAGAGATAGAGCGCTCTAGAGCGCCGCTGCGTGAAGGAGCGAATAAGAAGTTTATGCATATGTAGCTGGTGAACACGGCACAGCCACATTTATGATGCAGCAGGGACGGCGTCGAAGCCGACGGCAACAGCCAAGTACGCTTGCGCCCTCAAGACGGGTTACGCCGCGTAAGTTACCAACTGACGCGGTGTGAAGTAGCGCCACAGTGCATGCATCGCGCTGACAGGAAGCTGTGCACTGTTGAGCGATCGCGGCAGGCTGCGTTGGCGTTGTGCCATGCAGTGGCTGGAGCTCATGTCATTTGTTTGCAGGTGGAAGTCTGCTGCATGCTCCGCGGTTCCATTCGTGTGCTACACCAAGATCTTGAAACGTCCCAAGCATGCTGCAGCACTGCCAGCTGCATAGCCAGAATCGAAGTCTGGTCGGCTTCAAACTCATGTCACCCATTGCAATTGTGTGCACCGGTAAGGCACGTTCACCCAGGGCATAGCAACACCACCAACAGCCGCCGACAACAAGGTTCGGGAAGTGACGTGCGTGCACAAAAGAAGGACATCAATGCATGCACACAGCATGCGGCGCCTGGCCCACACGCAGCCTGGGTACGGTGCGGCGTGGGCCGGCGGGGCTGCGCGGCGGTGTGCCGGGCTGGCGTGGTGTGCTGTGGCTCGGGGGGTGGGGGTGGGGTTTGGGGCTGGGGCGGCCCCGGCAATCGGGCGGCCAGGATGGGCGGCCTCAGGCAGCAGTGTGGTGGGCGTGGCCCTGTCGTACGGCGACGGGCGTTGTGGTGTTGGCGGTTGTGTTGTTGTGTTACAAAGGAATAAGCCGGAGGGGCCGGTAGCACCGCCAGGACCGAAAGGGAGAGCACAAGAAACGCAATGCGCACGCAGCAGGAGAGTAACAGCCAACGCCAAGGCTCAACAAGCACCCACACACCCCCACACTCCGACACACTACCACACGAACCAACCCCCACACGCACCTCCACACGCACCCACCCCCAAACGCACCGACACCCTGAAACCCGACCCACGCACCCACGCACCCGCACGCGGCCCAGACCCAACCCCCAACACACACACCCACACGCCAACACGCTACACGACCCCGCCGCCCGCGCGGCAGCGGCAGCCCCATGCAGCGGCCCGGCCGGCGCCCGCCCCACACGGAAACCGCCGGGGGCCTCCAGGACCCCCGCCCCAATGCCCCGACCAGGCCAGCCCCGAGCGCCGGAACAACACACACGGGGGCGCCCCCATCCGCGGACCCACCCGGAACGGAGCCCGCCCGAGGCGCGCCGTGTTCGGGGGTTGGGGCACACGGCAGAGGCAGCACACACCGCGTATCAGCGCGTCCGAGCCTGGGATGGAGCCCGGCCCGCGAGAGAGCGGCGAGGACGCCGCGGGCGGCTCGCCGCTCAGGCCGGATGGCCAGTGAGCGGCGAGAGATCATCACATGGGACCGTAAGTCCCGTCAGTACAGCCTTTCCCGCGTGACGCGCCATCAGCGGGGCAGCGGCGTGAACCTGGCGGGCAACGGCGCGGCAGAGCGTCGTGGAGATGTCGCGCATCGCATTCTCCAGGTAGAGCCGCCGAGAGACCGCACCTGCCCCTGCAGCCACATCGGCGAGCCTGTTCAGGAATGCGAACGCTGCCGGGCCCACACGCTCGTATGTTTCATGCGACAGCGGGACCAAGCTGAGCCCTCCGACTCCCGAGCGGCCGTACTTGTCGCGCTTCCGCCGGTCGGCGGCTTCCGCCGAGGCGCCGTCGCGCAGCGCAGCCGCGCGAACGTTGGAACCAACGTTGTGTTGTTGTGTGTGGGCCGTGGGGTCTGTGCGTGCGTGTATGGGTGTGTGCTTGGCGGTCTGCAGGTCTGTGTCGTTTGCTGCGCCGGTGATGGGTTTTCTGGGCGTGGTGGGTGTCGCATGCGTGGGTGTCTGGGTGTTTACTTCGTCTGTTTGCATCTTTCGTGGTGCTGCCCGCCTTTGTCCTTGTAACACACGCAGCTTGCAACCATGGCTGCAGCGCACTGCACCCTGGGGAACACACGTTGTGCCATGCACACGCGCCAGGTGGTCGGGTGGCTGTTGACTCCGTTTGGATTGTTGATTGTGCCGGTTGGCTGTTGATTCCGTGTGGATTGTTGATTGTGGCGTTGGAGAGCTGTCTGGCGGGAATTCGAAACATGCGATCTATCTGCCATGCTCGCCGAGCCGTGTAGGATATCTTGACGTCACTTCATTACAGGATGGACCCAGGTGGCACTGGTATCAGTCAACGACAGCCAGAGCTTAGCAGGCAGGCTCGGACGTGGGCAGAAGCTCAGGGCAGGCTTTCATACGTGACCACAGGTGACGAGCAATGCACACCGTGCACATGGTGTTGAACAGCATGACTCTGCATCATTTGACTAGCTCCTACCAACGGTGCGTGTCCAGCTCCACGCCATGGATCACGAGCACGCCCACTGACACTGCCTTGAATACTCACACACATCGCGCGAGTGGTGCATGCCTGGCTTTGCCCGCGTCGGTTCGGCAAGCCAGTGCTGGCCATCAGGTCTGGGAATGCATCACAAAAGAAGAAAAGAAAAAAGGAAATGAGGGCTCTCATGCTTGACTGAAAACCATGCCGGCCTCTGCTCAGCATAGCCAACCATCAGGCACACACACACAACCATACAGCGACGCACAGAAGAAAATCGAAACGATTTGTCCATTGAAAAATTCTCTCGGAAAGCTCGCAGTCATCCAATACATGGCACAGCCCTGGCAATGCAGTCTGGGAGTCCTGGCCACAGGCCGGTGAGCGCATCAACACGGTGAGTGCATCCTTGTGGCGACGGTGGTAGGCAATGGCAGACTCATCAAGCCAGCGCCAGCGGCAGCCACCGCCCCGGCATGCGCCACTCGCGCCGCCGTCACAGGCCCCAAGCCAGGCCACCGGCGCATGAACCGTGCATACCACCACGCTGAGGCTGTCCTGCCGTGGGCGCTCACCCCTCAGCGCTGCCCCTCGCAATCAACAGCCTCCGGCCCCTGTGTTTCCGCCGGCGCGCCTGCATCATCGACGCGCTCCGCTGCTACCGGCGGCCCCTCCCCGCCGTCATCATCGGAGCTCTCCGCGAAGCCCTCGGCGACAGAGGTGATGAGGTCGTGCCAGCTCGCGGCGGGCGCGTCCCAGCCAACGTCAGCGCGCATGCCCCCCTGCTGCATGCGGCGGAACCTCGCGGTGCCGACCTCGGCGATGGCGCGGTCGAGGGCGCGGCGCAGGCGCATCACGCTCGCGGCCGCCTCGCTCGCGTCGCCGCCGATGCTGATGCAGCCGGCCTCGTAGCCAAAGGCGCGCGCGGCGGGCTTGTCCACCGGCACCGGCAGCGGTGCACCTAGGGGCCCCTGGATAGACCCAACCCTCACATCGACACAAGTTGAGCGGCCGCGCTGAGGCATTATCGCATGCATGAGTTTACCACCATTCGCACGGTACACCAATCACATGCGGACTGCTGCTTTCCCGGTGCTGCCCGCCTGGCTCTTTATCTCCTTGCAACACCAATCGCATGCGGATCAAGTCACGATTGACCCAATCCGGACACAACCAGCACACAGTATGGCACAGCACAGCGGCCATACCTGGCCGCGGCTAGTGCCGGACAGAAGGAAGCGCCCGGCGACGATGTCCCGGAGGCCCCCGGTCGACGCGACCACCGGCACCGCGCCGTAGCGCAGCGCGGCCAGTGCGACGAGGCCGCACGGCTCGAAGCGTGACGGCACAACCAGGATGTCGGCGGCGGCCACGAGGCGGTGCG
>JALAAN010000022.1:5000-32069 GCA_023078555.1 Ulva prolifera
CAGCAGGTGTTGCTGCGGCTGCGCATGGTGTGAGTTTGCCCGGTTTGGCTGTAGCGGGCGCAGCAGCAGTGGCCACAGGTGCTGCGGGTGCTGCACATGCTGCAGACCCACAGCTGGTTGCAGAGTTGACCCTGGCACACACCAGCGTGGGGCAGAGGCTGCGGGGAGGTGGTTCTGGAACCATGCTGCCTGATCCCGGTGGTGGTGTGGAGGCTTGTAGTGAACGGGGCAGCGGCGGCTCGGCGGGGTCAGGCTCGGCTGAGGCGGTTTTCAAACCGGCCGGCAGCGGTGGGCAGCCCATCAGCCAAGTCGAAGCAGATTGCAGCTGCTGCATTGCGTCTCCGGACATCGCGGCAGTTTCGTATGATGTCGGGTGCCAGGCCTGTAGTGAAGAAGCGTGTGCGTGAGGAGGCAGCTGACAGCGTGTGCGCAGTCGTAGGGAAGGCGGCGGGTGGGGGCGCGGCTGTGGATGCTGCAGCTGCAGTGGTGCCTGAAGGTGGCTGTCCTATGGCAGCTCCCAGTGTGGGTAATACCACGTTGCAGACTCCGCCGCTGAGGATCGCCCCTCACCGGGGGGTCCTAGTGCAGCCAACTGCATCCCTGTGATTGATGTATCATGGATCAGCGCTGGTGTGCGCCCCGCTGCTAGGAAGACGTGGCATGTGGGGCGCAGTGCCTCGCAGCGCCCTAAACACATCAGAGGTGCTGTGTCTCTGACCAGGGCCGTCCTCGATGATTCAGACGACGATGCGCCCTTGCCAGATGCCTCCAACCGGGGTACACCTGCGTCGTTGGTGGATGTTGCTGAGGGTGGCGCACGCGGGCCTCAAAAGTCTTTCACGCAGTGGCTCAGCGGGGGTCGCTGCGCAGCGACCTGAGGTTGGGGTTTGTGGCGGCGAAGCGGCACCGGCTGACAGCAGCGCTACCTGTGGGCAGGGTGATGTTGCTGCCCCGGAGCCGGACATTGCGGCCGCGCTTCGCCGTCGTGATTTCTCTCATTACACCCGAGCAGGTGCCACCCGTGACAGGTGTGTGTGAGCGGGCGAGTGCTGCACACAGATGCAGTGGTGGTGCTGCCCCTACACCGCAACTGATGCGACCCTCACCGGCACGTGGTGACGGTGTGCCACGCAGTGATGATGGCAAGGCAGAGTGTGAGAGTTTTTCATTCTTCAACTCCAGCGATGAGGACATCGAGGGTGATGTGTCGTACACAGCGTCCCAGATTAGCCTACTGTCCTCGGAGTCTGGCGATGAGGACGGGGACAGCGACGTTGTGCCTGTGCCTGCTATGGGTCCAGGTGATTGAAGCTGCTGCGCTGCATCGTCTGGGGACTGCTCGACAACCCGCAGATGTATGCTAGGTATGCGGCCACTCGTGTTGTAATGAGTTCTACTGCCGTGCATGTCCCGCCACCTCCGCACGAAAGCCATCTGTCATCATTGCAACGCACGCTGCCATTCACTGCAACGCACGCATGCATTGTGTGTTGAAACTATAGACGCCCGGGCACATTCTCACCAGTAACGGCGAGCTTGCGTGAAGGATCAAGAACAGCAGCATGGGCACGGCGGCGATGGCGCATGATGAGGTGGTCATGCCGCGCCGTGAAATGCTAGTGCGCGGCCTGGCCTCCAAGTGGTCAGCTTCGTGGACTGACGCCGATTGCAGATTGGTATAAGTGCATACCATGCAAAAACGTCGAGAATCAGGAAGGTGCTGCAAGGTTGATGCTTGTGTTTGCACGAGCGTATCTTGTAGCGCTGGTCTCTGCGCAAGACGACCCTGTATTCGACCAGGGTAGCGATTGACTCTCGGTCCACCCCTGTGAAGATTCTCGACGACATTCAGAAATCCAAGAATGGTAAAGGCGAGGTCAGCATGGGCAGCATTGTGGCCTCATTTGCTAAGTGCCCTGGGCAGGTGTTCTGCGAAACACTCACACTCACATTGTTGTCATGGGCTGGCCACATAGGAAGCTTCAATACGCTTGCCATGTACAGATACACCGTATCAACGGTTGTAGATGCGTACTTGGAGGGACAGCGTATGATGTCCGTAAACCCCGTCCGAGGAGCAGGTGTGGTCTCGATGCCCCTTTCGTGCATGCTGCAGTTTCGTACTGCACACCCCACAATGTTCCATGGGCACAAAATACTGACCGTACTGCAGCAAGATCGCACAGCGTACCCGGGTGTGCGGTGTGTGATGCTTGTCGATTGCGCATTGTGCCATCCAGGGCTTACCGTCACGGCCACGTTGAATGCTGCTATGCAGGCCTGGAGAGAGGCGAGCCATTTGTTCCGCTCGTTTCGCTTGCAAGTGCGACTATACATTATGGCCCTCAAGGCAAACGGCCGCTTTGAACGCATTTGAAGCCAAAGCCGATGCAAGCCTGCAGAGATCCGGAAGTTGCGCCGAAGCGACAAACTGTGGGTCTATCACCATCATGTATGGCCGGGTGGCGGCGTTCTTGAAGATTGCTTTCGGGAGCCCGGAACCCCGTATTGTGGCGCTCACATGGGTCCGTCCACTTCAATCCCACCTACTATGTGGATGAGGCAACTCAGACGAAGCAGGTGCGGGGTTGCTCACTCAGTCATACTACATGGATGCACAGCCTATATGTGCATGAATGGTGTAGTGTAAATTGTTTATTCCATGTATGGTGACATGGATGCCTCTGCATCACTGGGGCCACAATAGGGAGGGCCTGCGTGCACATTGCAAAAGTCGTGCACACCGTTTATGTATTCATGCGTTGGGTGACTGACGCTGTGCTGGTCTCACGTCAATATGGTCGAGGCGGGCCGTTTACGGGGGCCCGTGTGTAGGTCACATTCATGTGCGAGTTCGCTATCGCATGGGACAAGGCACCCCAATTGTGTTTGGGGTTAAGAATATTGTGGTTGACAACACCGCAGCATGAATGAGGAGGGTGTAAACTGGAATGACAGTCTGGGCTGCGTCGGGGAACATCTACTCCTCACATCGCCTTGCACCAACGCGTCATCGATGTGGAGGATCCTCTTCAATCTCAAGGTCGGTGACAGTTTCAAGCTCAGCCACCTTATCAAGAAGCGAACATCAGCCCGGCCGCAGGACCCCACACCGGAGGATGTGGACGCAATGTGTGACTTGCTCATATCCCTTTGCTGTGCCTGTTTTCTTGTTAATTGTTACATGTGCCACATGATGCAAGGCTAAAACAACCGCCCAATGGCTGCCGGCCGCCACTTGTGCATCATTCACACCATGGGTGCCAGCTGCAGCAATGTGTGGTGTCACAGCTCGGTGAGCACTCGGGTGTTTCGAAAGTATATGGCGCACGCAATGCACCCATGCAGGTTTTGCTTCTGCCGCTACCATGGTATGGTCCCGCTACGATTTGTACCACTAGCGCCGTACGCCATATCAGCTCTGGTGGCGCGGTTCACTGCGGCCGCCGACATGAAAGTACTTTCAAGAGAGCTGCGGACCGGCATGGTATTGGGCGCATCATCCAGGCGCAGCTACATCACAACGGCCAAGAGAAACCGCGTTGCGATTGCCCATGCGGGGCAGTGGTCACTCAATAGCAGCACATACCAGACCGAGTACCTCCACCCCTCAATCTTGCACTCGCTGTTTGGGGACCTGGTACGGACTAGCCCGCAACAGCTTTATGGAACTAAGTGATGTTGCCTGTTAGCGAGGGCGTGTGTATATATGGCCGCGTGCCGATCCCAATCCTGTGATGCATACAGTCCGCTGTGCTTCGGACAACCGATGCACGGCCGGTCGACATACTGTCTAAATTCGCAAGCATGGTACGCAGGCCTCAAAGATCTGGGAGTGCCGTCGGCAAGAGCAACTGGTCAAGACGGCAGCGTTTAAGGCCTTGAGTCTCGTGCGGGACAAAAATCAATATGCATTGGCGGTGTATCTGCATGCAGCTGTGGGCAGTTGTTCTTACACAGCGACGAGGGCAGGCGGGCAGTTGCAAGAAGCCGATGTTCACGGGAAGACATTGCTCGACGCAAGCTTGCGCACTCATCGACGTGACCGCTCGGGAGCACTAGCTGCGTACGGCTTGGACACTCATTCGCAAGATGCATTCCCGATGGCCCTGCGCAACTCCACCTGTGGGGCAAAGACAAGTTTTATGCCCAGCTGATAACCGTTCAGGTGCGTTTTTTAAGTTCGTGGGGTAGGGTTTGGGGGGGGGGGGGGGGGGGGGGGGGTGCGTAGGCTAACCGAGTTGCAGGTGCTGTACGGCCTTTTGTGCATCCATGTCGGTTACTGTTCTTGTAGTTGAAAGGGGGGGGGGGGGGGGGGGGGGGGGGGCAATTGCAGGTGTAGTATTGAGCTCAATAGATGTGTTTCGGGAGGCGGTGTACCTGCGTAGGGTTCGGGTGCGGGTCATGAAGGACGGCCATTGTCCGCAGGAGTGCACTCGCGTGATACTCAAACCTGTTGGTACTTTGCGTGTCACACACAGTGTGTCTTCGCTGTGCAGGTGAGTTGAAGGCTTTCTGCGTTATGCTAAGAAATGCTGACGAGGTGCAGACGGCATGGTTACATGCACTGGAGGATGCTGGTGGTGATCATGGGGTGGATTTGCGATCCATGCTGAGCACTGCCAGTGGCGGCAAGATGTTATCGCCACTGGAAGCCATGCATTCGGTTGGAGAGACAGTCGCAGCGGACGTGCGCGAGCACCTCGAAGATCGTGATGCCCAGCTTGACGGCGCCACCGTTGAAGACATTGCCCAAGACATTGACCTTTGCCGATTTGGGCAAGAGATGTCCACTGCTCAGCTCTTTGGGGAAGAGGGCGACTTCTTAGTGGAGCGCATGCGGAAACACGAGTGTGTATACAACGCGGACGCAATGAGGCAGAAGCGCCTTACAAAGCTCAATGTCGGTGCCGTTGAAGTGGAGGTACGTGCGGCAGTCATCTCATGTTGTGCAGCTCCTGCTTAGTGCATGCCATGTACAATGAGCCATGGTTGGTGGAGATGAATGCGTGTCGTCCTTTACATGTGGGCCACAGAATTGCGATGTTGCATCGTGGCCACAAGTACTCGCAAGACCACGCATCACAAGGCATGGTGTTGGCATGCAGGTGACCACGGAGGGCCTCAATGCGATCCTTGTCCATCGCAAGGCGACTTTGCAGCACTTCAGCATCCCGGTACAGAGGCCGCCGACGCTGAACATGCGGGACTGGATCTGGACCGCGGGCGGTGCGGGGTTCATGGGTGTCATTCGCCAAATACGGCAGGGCAACGACAGTTTGGAGCAAATGCTGCAGTATCTGCGCTTGGGTGCGACCTCAACAACATTTGTGTTTTCCCTTGAGGGCTAGGTCTGTTGGTGAGTCGGCTGTCTACATGGCGCAAGATTATGTTGATGCTCCACCGAAATTTTGTTTCTCACAGCCCGCATGTTGCTGTAGAAAGAGCACCGGTGCCGGTGGTGGTGCGGAGCTACAAGTCGCTCGAGGTGGCAAATCCGGACATACCGCTTCAGGGCAAGTGCCTCGCTGTTGACTCCAAGAAATCGGCACGGGGGCGACGGGTGCAGACGAGCTGTGCCTTGCGGATACCGTGGGGGGGGTCAGCAATCAGATGCATCTGTGCCCCCGACACCTTCGGAAGCCGCTTCTTCTAATTGAAGATTTCCGTGGTACGCGCACCGCTGGCTTTGGGCGGTACTGCAAGAATACAGCGTGCAAGAAGGTTCTGGACATCGGGAATTTCACGGGATTTGCCACCGTTTGCAACATTCACAGGACAGGCGCAACGATGCTTGGCCGGAAGGCAGTGCTGCCGCCGGTCGATGAGGCATTTTACGGGGTTGCGGTGACTGAGCCCCGGCTCGAATCTCTGGTCGCTGGCTCTGCCAACTTGCACAAAAGCGATTTGACGCGTTGTGATGTCATCACTTGTACTGTGCTGCTAGAAACCCAGAAGACTGGCCTCTGCCCGAAGCATGTGAAGGTGATATTTCCATGCGTGTCTGCCCTAAGTCCACATGCTGTGCTACTCCATGCCATGCCGGGGACGTGTTGCTGATTCAGTGTTGCAGTACATGCATAAATAGGTTGCCTTGCATGTGTTTTGAGTTTCAGATTGGCTCGAGAGTGTTTCTTCCTAAGATTTGCTTGTCAAGTGACAAGGGATGCTATTTTTGCAGATCCCGCGCCTGATCGATGCTAATGGGGTCGGCGCCGTCAGCTGCAGCCGCTGCTTCTACCTGAAGGAAGAGGGCCTTTTCGCACAGGACTCGCGCAACTGGAAGCGCCAATGCTGCGTGTGCCTGGAGATGGACGCCCCGCGGCAGGAGCAGGACGAGCGAGTGCAGGCAGCATTGCCGCGTCCACCCGCACGTGCACCGGTGATGATCACCGCACGGATGCCAGCTGGCGCGCCCTGGCCGGGGAAGCTGACCGGCGCGCAATGCGCTGTGTATGTGTGGGACAAGAAGACGGAGGCATACGAGGCTTGCCCGGGGGGTTCGATGACACCTAGCAACCACCGGCACCCCTCCCGAGTGTGCCCCTATCACCGGAGCTGTGTCATCCACCACACAAATGCGCATGTTACATTTGAGAGAATGTTCTGCAATCGTTGCGCGCTGTGGAAGAGCCCGGACGGTGGGTAACACGGGCCGACGGCACGACTGCGCGAAGCATTTGCAATGGTTGCGCTGAAGGCGGCGGTCCTAAGCGAGCTCCCGTGCAGCAAGTGCAGCATGGCACACAAACGCCCGACGGCTTGACCACTGTGCACCAGATCTTGCCCGACATGTCTGACGGCATGGAGTGGCTGCTTTTCTATGCCCCCAAGTCGCGTGCCAGTAAGGACACTGCATTCAACATGTGGCCGACTCGGGCGGACGAGTGCCATGTTGCCGGTTGCACCAACAGTGTCGGGCCCACGAAGTCAAGGGTGTGTTATCCTCACATTGATGATGTGTTGTTCCGACAAAGTCAAGACGGGTGGGATGCGACAGTCGTGTACTATTGTCGTGGGTGTCAGCGCTGGACGGACGTGAAGCTGTTGGAGGCAGACGGCACGTGCGGGTTGAGATGCGTGTTACGTGGGGATCGAGGGTCGAAGGCTCAGATTGCGGGAGACAAGGACCTGAGACTCGTCCTCGAGCGTCTCCAGTCTGACCCGGCCCTCGCACTCCTGCCGGCTCGAGATTTCGCACGCGCCCTTGGGCTGCCCACGTGCGACATGCGGGACAAATCTGAGGTCACACGATGCCATTACATCGATAGTGTGAAGGGCCGTTGCAAGAATAAAATCTCGTTGACGCATGACAGCTGCATGTGCAGCGCCAAGCAGCACTGCCATGCAGTGGTGCTGAGGGTGTGCGATACAACAGGCGACGCCACAACGTGGTATTGCCCCAAGTGCAAGCGGGTCTGCTCCATCGAGGGGGTGGGCCTAGTGCGAGGCAGCTATGTATGCGCCCGCTGTTGTGCTGTACATGCGAACCACCAGCAGGCAGCCGAGAAGGCTCGCATTGCCGAGCGGAAGGATGAGTCCTCGCCCGCAGGGAGCGTTCAGTTGTACAGTGATGAGGAAGATTTCGGCAATGCATGCTGTGTCTCCTCAGACACTGGCGCGGAGTCTGAAGCCGTCGATGCTGATCAGCCTCCTTGCGCTGTCGACACGGGTGACAGCGACGATGCACTCATGGGTGACGATTACGGCGCCTACACCGAATCGGACTGTGATGGTGATGGGGTCGCCCTCATCGGAGAATGCATGCCCGTCGCGGCAGTGCAGGGACAGTCGGTGCCAGCCCCCGCACACGGTGGTGCAAGCTCAAGCCGGGCTGCTCTCGCGCAGACGCCTGCTGATGCTGCAGTATTTGAATGCCTGACGGCTCCGCCGCCCGGTCGCGCGCGTTGCCGCAACGCGCCCGCGTGCAAGAAGACACCGCCGCCAGATCGGCTTGTCGACGGACTATGCATCACGTGCTTGTCGAGTTCAAAGGACAGTGGCACAGCTCTGGACGCGATCGTGTTGGTGACTGTGCCGGGCACACTGCACCGCAGCGCAGGTGCGATATTGAGCACATGCACTGAACTGTTAATTTGATCAACATTTGAAGGATGACCTTGTGTGCACGACTCCTGGTGACTGCACATGAGGACAGGTTTACGCGTGAGTCAGTAGATGAGTGCATTGCGTGCATCCGTGTTGCGACTCAGCTATCGTCATTTGTGCATTTAATTGGCCAATGTATTACACCAGTGTGCTGTGAAGGCACGCTTGACCTCGTGAAAGCCGATCTCATGGACGACGCGGCTGATGGTGTGATTGTCCCGACCAACGCTCTGATGACGGATAAGGCTGCTAGGTACAACCACCGAAAGCGGCAGCGCTACGAAGCGAAGCCACTATCTGAGAAGGAGAAATTGCGGAAGGCGTACGATGTGAGCATGCGGGCCGCACGCCGCAAGTCCAGCAAGGGCCTCAAAAACCTTGAGGCGGGCCCAGTCGCGAAAGCGATGCGTGGTCGAACATCATCGAGTCGGCGATGTGAGCATGGTATGAACTCTGGGTCGTTCGTGTTGTGTGACTGGAATCGCCCGCACGTGGTGTCCCTCCGCACTGCTATGTATTAGAGTGACGTGGCCACCGAATGATCCCCTCCGCCTGGATCTGTGTCACGGTGCAGAAGTGTGATTTTTATTTGGCTGCGGCACAACAGGATGTGTCCACAAGGGTTGCTTGCGTAGGGTGCGTGCGCACGTATGAACACGGAAAAAATAAAATCTTTGTGTGTCAGCGATCACTGTGAATGCTTGTATACCATGCCAATACAGAGGAGTTCCGATGCTGTAGCACGCCTGTCGCAGTTGCGTTGCCAGCCGATGTGTCTACAAGGGTGGGGTCGGTTTGTGATGATGCCGACTATGCCAGTCCTTGCATTGATAGCACCTCGCTGACCGACCACATGCATGCAGCGTCATCAGCAATGCAAGTGATGGTGGGCTGCACAGTTTAAGCCTCGCGGACTGGACGAAGCTGGCAGCGGTGGAAGATGTGCTCCCTGACATCTCAGTCGAGGTGCCGATGTGGGTGAGGCAACAGCAAACAGACGCTGGTGGTCCAGGAGTTTGTTCCTGTCGGCTTTGACTTCAAGGCACCGCGGCCGTCCAAGACGCGGCCGCCGAAGAAACAAGCACCGGCGCGAGCACGTGCGGGCGATGTGCAGGCATCCCAGGCTCAGCGGAGTGAGAACTCGGCGAGACTCCACATCGGGCTGTCTCACTGCAAGGCGGAAAAGGAACGCAGCGGCGACAAGGTGCAGTGCCTCACGTACTCAATGCGCGTGCAGCACCTCTCCATGTCACGCGAAATGACAGCGCCACAACCCCAGATCGGCAAGGTGGACATTCGGTACCTCCAGTTGGTGAGGGACACAGGCGAGCTGCTCATTGCTCGAGCCTTTGACCCTGATGCCCATGGCTGTTTGCGCGTGACAGTGCACGTGACTACCATGCAGCTGCTGAAGCAGTTGCAGCAGCTCCCGCGCCCGACGCTGCCGGCGCTGCTGACCCTGTTTGTGTGGGGAATCGCGCACTGCATCAAAGCTGTCCACGAGAGCTCGACAGACTCAAAAATTGCTGACCTGTCCAAGCTGATGTGGCACCATTCCTATGCGGAGGGCCTGTCGCTCTCATGGAAGCTCGTCCAGGTTGCTGCGGCCACGACCTGGGTCAACAGCGACGATGATGTCGGCACGGCCCTGTCGGTACTGGCCTGCATTCCCCGTGCAGCGCTCATCGGTTCAGAGCAGTTTGACAAGACCTCCTGGGCGACCATCCTCGAGCGGTCACGGACGCGACAAGGGCACAGAGCACCACTTGATGAGGTGCGCGCTGTTAAAATTCACCATCCTTGAGCATAAATTGCTGCTCTCTGTGGGTCTGTGTTTGTGCAATGAGCCTGAGAGACAACTCGGCCCGCTTAAGCAAGCCCGGAAAATGTTGTCAGTAGTGTCTGTCATGAACTATACCTACGCAACATGCAGATTCCATGGCCTGATGGATGTGACCCTGAAGTCATTGTGACATCGGGTTTTACACCTGCTGACCTGACAAGTCTGAAGGCTGCCGCCAAGACGGACGCGACACGTCAGCAGTTTGCGTTCACCGCTGATGCCCGCGTACGTCCGGTTGGTGATGTCACGCGAGGGCAGGGTATCGGATCAAAGCGACGGGCATCAGCAGCCCGTGCAGCAGACAACGCGGGCGCGATCGATCTGACTGGTGACGGAGGCGCCTCTGCGCAGCCGCCAGCGATGCGTCGGCGAAGGGATAGCAGCAGGAGTGGCCAGAGGGGCGCTCTAGCACCAGCCCGGCAAACGAAGTCACGGCAAGATCCTAGTTCAGGCGAGCGCAACACGGGAGAGGTCTGCGCAGAAGCGATTGCTATCGTGGGCGATTGCGCGGGGACTGGAGGCCAGAAGCGTGCTAGGAGCCCCGTGCATGGGCACAGCGGCGCGCGGGCAAGTGATACCCCGAGCTCGCATGGAGGTGCAGGCAGCAGCAGTGGCACCGGCGTTGGTGAAGGCAGCCTGGGACGCAACAGTCATGATGGAGCCCGAGGCGATATCGGCGGCGCTGCTGGGGCGGCGGCGGCGGCGGCGACGGCGGCGGCGGTGACCCTGGGGGTGCTGGTGGGAGAGGCAGCGGCGGACCCAGACGTGGCGCACGCTGGGCCCCTATTGATCACCGTGTGCCCGTCACAGTGCGCAATCCAACGCAGGTGGCCGCATTGCTGCAGTCATGCAAGGACACCACGGCACAGCCTTTCAGCTACAAGCTGAGGGTCAGAGACCAGCACATGGGACCTGGAAAGAGTGTCAGAGCCATCACCGGCGCGGTGTGCTCCTTCTTTGACCTTTGCCACATGCGCACTGACCCTCACGTCTTGTCCGACTGTAGGGTGTGTGATCTGTGAGTGTCTGTGATGGGCAATGTGCATGAAATGATATTGTCTCGTGCAGCATCTTTAAAAGAAAACACCGCTGTCGCTGGTGTTTTGCCCTTTGTTATGTGACCCCTACCACGCAATGTACAAGGCTAGTCTTCCGTGCAGGATCTGTTGCTGGCAGGACAGCCATCAGCCGACCATGCCAACGGAGTCATTGTTGTGGGCATGCCACAACCTTTTTTGCCACCTCGGCGGGACTGTCGGGCCCTGTTTTTCGGGCTGGGGGGGGGGGGGGTGGCCACGGCGGCGGCTTTGGGGGGGGGGGGGGGGGGGGGGGGGGGGGTGCTGTGGGGCTGTTTGCAAAGTGAGAGGCTCTGCTTGCAGGAGGCCATCTCTTGAGGTAAGTATGGAACTCTGGTTGGGCGGAATTGGGAGATACAGCATGCTGGACATTTGGCCTTGAGGAAGCTAATTCTGGCAACACAACATCAGTGGGAATGCAATTCGGGGTGTTTCGGGGTGCGTGTCTGGGAAGGTGCACATGTGCAGCTCAGCCCAGGGCACCGCGAGCAGCAATCATGGGAACTGCACACCGAGCAATCTCCTCGCACCCACCCAATGTCAGCACTTGCGCTGGCCACAGCCACACAGCCACACACACGACCACACCCACCCAGCAACACACTCAAGCCTCCCACCCAACACCCACAAGCACACCCACAAGCCCACCCCCACCCACACCGGTCCGGCACAAAAGCCCAGAAAGCACATGCAGCCAAGGCCGCCGAGCACAGAAACAGCGAAACCCCAACAACAATCCCCACCCCGGGGAGGCCCCAGCCTCCTCCAGCACAACCCCTCTGCGCCCAGCTCCAGCGCACCACCCCGCCCACCTGCGGAAACAGACCCACAACCCCAAAGACCAGCCCAGCCCGCCGCAATTGCAACCTACCTGGTCGCGCCGCAATGGCGGGCCACATGCAGACACACGGGGAAGACAGCGGCAAGGCACGGCCCGCCAGATCCGCAACCACCACAAGGCGGACGGGCCACGAGCGCACGCGGCGACGATCCCCATCAGGCAGGCCAGGCGGGCGGGCTGCGCCGCTCAGGCCAGATGGCCTGTGAGCGGCGTAGGGTCATCGGGCGGGACCGCGAGCCCTGTCAAAACTGCCTTCCCCGCATGACGCGCCATCAGCGGGGCAGCGGCGTGCACCTGTTGAGCCACCGTGCGGCACAGCGTTGTGTACAGGTCCCGCATGGTGTTCTCTGGGCATCCTCCAAGCATGCATGAATTTTGCATGCATGCAAGCCACCGGGAACGTATGCTCAGTGATCGCGTGCACCTCAACGTCCTCAGCGGCATTCAGCGGCATGTGGCAGTACGAATGCCCATGGCAAACTGGACCACAAGGGATGCGGGCGCTTGGGGTTGCTGGATGTTTGACATGGCATGCGGCTGAGGGGTGGCCACGGCAGTGGTCGTCACCGTGACAGCCACGTTGGCCTTCAAGGCGCACGTACATCAGGCGCACACATACCAGGCGTACTGACTATCGGCATTTCGACGAACATGTGTTCGGCAACTGTATATGTTGTCAGCGGTGGGCGCATGCAGCTGCGCAGCGTGTGGCTGGGGGCCGTCTGGAGAGACGCACATGCATGTGCAGCCGATCGGGATGGGCACTAGAGCCTGCCGTCTCCCTTGGTCATGGCAGCACATACAACATCTGACAGCATCTTCTTGGGGGGTGGAATCCGGGATAGGCCACTGCGTGTGTGATGACGCTGTTGCAACACTTGTGTATCAGTTGTTCAGCACCCGTGCCAGCTGTGTTCGACCGTGCACTAGGTGCATCGTGACAGGAGGACCGTCCGGCGACCTGACGCACCGTTGGTAGAACAGGCAGCAGCTCTTTTCAATAATAGTTCGGCTGTGTGGATAGCAGAGGTGGCTGCGGCAATGACGGCGGGGCAGCGTCTGAAGGCAGGACAGGTGGGTGCGAAGTTGCGCAGCGGATGTGCGTGCAGGCACATGGTGGTAGGGGGTGGAAGCAGGGCGTGCGAGAGAATCTTGCACTGGCCTGCACTGCAGCACTCGACCCACACCGTCATTCCCCACGGTACAGTGATGCGACCTGAAATTCACAGGAAGTCACACCGCGTGCTGGTCATGCAGGAAGGCCTGGTCGGTGGTTCTGTGGCTGGGGTGCACGTGGAGCCCATGGCAGATGTGGATGGGGCAGCACGCATGGACGCTGGCGTCCGCAGCCGCGGTGCCCGTGTGGCTGGCGGTGGGCTGCGGCATCCGGAGCGGGTCAGCGACGTCTTCGCGATGCAACAGCAGGTTGTGGCGGCGGTGCGGGTGGGGGCCATGTTTCCCGCGCTGCTGAGATCCGCCCTCCCGGATGTGTGGGTGCGGGTGGGGATATCCAAGGCGGGTGCCGAGGTTTACTTTGTGTTTGGGCAGCGTGTACGCGCGCTGACGGGTGCTCGCGTGGGACAGTTTTGGACGTCCATGGCTGCTGCCGCGGTGTGGAGGGTGGATGTTGGGGTGGGGTGGCAGCAGCCGGCACCTGTGGATGTGTGTGTGTGGGTGCCGCGCCTGATTGGTGCGGCCGGGAGGAGGCAAGGAACCCACCTCGCTGCGCGCGCCCGAGCTGGCATATGCTTCCAGCATATGTGTCGCCAGCCGTACGTAGGAAGGATTGATTTGGAACTACGCCTCTCTGTGAGGTGGTCGCCAGACCTGCGAGTCTGCCCTACCGAGTATCTGCGTATGGGATTCCCCACGCAGACTTCACCACCAGTGCATAACAGGGCTTAGTTGCAGTGACTATATGCATGCCATACTTTGTCTATTGTCTCTAGAGACAGATCTGTCGGTGGTACCAGCATGTCACGGGCCTCTGCAGATCGTTTCTGTGGTGGGGTAGCACCCCGGCTGATACATCGATGTTGGCAACTTTCCTTGCAGCCAAATGTTGTAACAAGTTGACCCCAACGAGCCGAGCGCTGTTTCGGCACCTGTCCACATTGGTCGCACCACAGCCGAACAGCTTCGAATTCTTGGGAACTGTGTCGTTTCTGCGCGGTCGTGCGCGGTGGGAGTCTGCTCAGGTTGCACTGATCTGACCTGTGCTGTTCCGCACTTGAGACATAATTGCAGCACCTGCGGGCACTGCTACTAGCAGTATACAGTACTTATGAGCAGCATCGTTTCGCATCACTCACGTCCGCTGCAGTGTTGGTGTCAAGCCTCACCATGGCAGCAGTAACTACCACTGTATCACCCTCCTGACAGCCCAGAATAAGTAGAAGTGGTAGTGGCTGCACCAAGGTTGCTGCAATGCAGCACTCATGTGGCATGAACGCCTCATGCACCACGTCACATCCCAAATCACATGTGCAATAAGGCAACGCTAAAATCGACACGGAACCTGTCAACGGGACCAACAAGCAGCCTGGATTTTTTGTGATATCGCAGGTTCCATTGGGCCGAAAGTTTCAGGGCGAGGCGCGCAGATGTGGGGTTGGTCAGCGGCGGGTGCCATGCATACAGTTGCAGGCTTCGTGGCGAGAGGGCTGCACTGCCTGGACACCGGTACCTGCATGTGGAGACAGGCGACGAAGGATGAATCGGTTGACTGATGCAACTCTGGAAAGTCGTGCATTCGTCTCTCAGCAGCTGTGCACGCGGGTTAATACGTGAGCAGACGGACGTCGTGTACACAGAGTTGCATGTCAGTTACGATTTGTTCGACCTCTTGTTAGGCGAGCTCTGGCACGCATTGTGACATTTACATGGTAGAATTGAGATGAGCTTCTAGATACGCACGTCTAGGCTTTGATTTAGAGTCGATATTTGTCATCGCTGGAGCGTGGCAGCCTATTGCTTGAGTCGGAGATAGGTGCGACTGTCAGCTGGCGTGGCTGTGGGCGTACGCCTGCAAACTCGCACAGAGGCTCAGTGACCCACGGGCCGGGTCGGGCGCACCGAAACCCGAACACAGATCAGCGACGACGTGGGCAGGCAGCGATGGCGGCACCAGACAGCCTGACGACGGCTGCTGCGATGGTAGAGCAGCGCATCGAAGTTGTGGCGGTATGTCGGACGATCGCGCTGATATGGTGCAAGTGCGTGCATACGCATGATCGAACAGGGTGGGATCTGGAAGTGCGAGTGGATCCAGTTCTGTGTGGCTGGAGGTGCCTGTGCAGAAACTGTGCATGCATGCTGCAAGCCACACAACACCACCCCCGGCTGGACTGGTGGCATACACGGGCCTGTGCATCGCGACATCGTCAGTACACCCCCTCTGCTGAGCTGTACCCGTGTTATGCATTCAGGAGAGGAGGACGGTAGGTGTCATGCATGCGCATGAGTCGTTTCCTGATCCGGTGCGGGGGTATGGAGCATCGTGCCAGGCGCTCGTTCAGGGCTGCCGACGTAGGCGCAAGCGTGAACGACGAGGATGCCCACAGATGCCCCCGAGGTGTGTTCCAGCTCACAAATTGTCGCATCCATTGTGCAGTCGATGTGGACACCCGCACAGGAAACCTGCGCTGCCTCTTGCATGCTCTGCCATAAGCAGGAGCATCATGCATAGCATCCCGTCAACGCATGTCCCACCACCGCAGCGGCGTGTGATTGCGGGTGCGGCCGCACCCGCTCTGGCCACAGCCATGCGCACGCAAACGCACACGCGCGCGTGCGCACGCATCGCGGGAAACCTTCGCTGCCTCTCACATGCTCTGCCATAAGCAGGAGCATCATGCATGGCATCCCGTCATCGCATGTCCCACCACGCAACGGCGTGTGATCGCGGGTGCGGCCGCACCCGCTCCGGCCACAGCCATGCGCACGCAAACGCACACGCGCGGTGCGCACGCATCGCGCGCGACGCCCCCACGCACGCGCACACACACACACACAACACACCACACACACACACACACACACACACACACACACACACACACACACACACACACACACACACAACACACACAACACACACACACACCCACACACACACACACACACACACACACACACACACAACACACCACACACACACACACACACACACACACACACACACACACACACACACACACACACACACACACACACACCCACACACACACACACACACACACACACACACACACACACACACACACACACCACACACCCACACACACACACACACACACAACACACACACACACAACACACACACACACACACACACCCACACAACACACCCACACACACACCACACACACACACACACACACACACACACACACACACACACACCACACACACACAACAAACACACACACACACACACACACACACACACACACCACACACACACACACACCCACACACACACACACACACACACACACCACACACACAACACCACACCACACACACACACACCACCACAACACACACACACAACACACACACACACACACACACACACACACACACCACACACACACACACACACACACACACACACCCACACACACACACACACACACCACACACACACACACACACACACACACACACACACACACAGCTGTAGTTTGATACTCTGCTGTAGTGTGGCCATGTGTGCGTGGTGTTGAGGTACGATGGGTTTTGAGATATCTCCGTTGGTCTGTTGCAGCACTCTTCCCGTCGCCATGCTAAACATGCCAGTGGTGCACTCACTGTTTTGTAAGTCTGCCTGTGGTGCACAGGTTTCCTGATGAGGCCATGCCAGCTAGGGCGGCAAAGCTGACTGTGGAGGTCTCGGCGCCTAGCATCGATGATGTCCAGTGGAGTGTACGCTGGCACGGGACGCCCAGAGTGAGGCGGTACGCATTGTTCTCATGCATGCTTCATGCATGATGTGCTGTTTTGCGGCGCAGCGCTGACGTTGGACAGTTGGTGCGCAGGGCGATGGCACATTTTGTCCAAGGCAGGCGGATGCACCATCCTCGGACACGGCAGCTGTGGCGGCAGGAGGAGTGCGCCAACGTTGCTCGGGGCCACCTCAGCGCAGGGCAGCGCAACTGGTGGCGCGAACAGCGCGTCACCATGATGAGCCTGCCGGCGAACACAGGGGCTGGAGCTGCCGCTTTAGAGTCAGCAGCGCTGGAGGATCGTGTCACTGCCGCCTCGCGCATGGCTATTGAATCCAGAGCGGAATCGCGAAGCAGCCACACGTGCGTCCACCAGACCCACACCAACGCGTGTGTGTGTGACGGGTTCGAGTCCGTTGGGGAGTGTCGTTGTGCGGCAGTCAGAGTATGGCCTTGCATGGTGCGAGGGTCTTGCGCCGGCAACGGCGGGCATGCATGCGGTGGCAAGCACAGCCCTCGTGGTGCCCGCTCATGAACCTGTGGGGCAAGTGAAGCCGGGGCGCATCACCGCGGGCATGCACCTCGGTGCCTGCATCATGCGCTGTGTCCAATCGCTGCTGCAACGTGCCATGGTTGAGCCAGCCTCGAGCTCAGCATCCAGGCTGGAGAGCGCACGGGTTGGCCGCGTTCTGTTGCTTGCAGCACGGCTGCAGTTGGTTTGGATGCAGCGGCCACGTGCTTTGTTGCGCCGGCATCACATGGCAGCGCAGTCGCGGCATCACATGCTCCAAGGGCAGCGACTGTGGCTGCAAAACCGTCCGCTTCAGTTGCGGTGCTGTCAGTGGGCGCGGCAGAGGTTCAGGGCGTAACCCAAAGCGTGGTGCGGGTTGTGCACGCAGCGGCTCCAATGTCTGTGTCCACATTTGCTGCTGCTACGGTTGAGGGTGCCCGTGATGTGAATGTGCTGATAGAGCAAAGAGCCGAGCCCACAGGAGCCATGTGTCCTGAGTTCGGGGCAGTGGTGTCCAGTGCCGTGGGATGCGTGGGGTTTGACTCTATTGCGCATCCAAATGATGTGCCCGCTGTAGATGTAGCCGCGGCTGCAGGTGTTGCTGCGGCTGCGCATGGTGTGAGTTTTACCGGTTTGGCTGCAGCGGGCGCAGCAGTAGTGGCCACAGGTGCTGCGGGTGCTGCACATGCCGCAGACCCACAACTGGTTGCAGAGTTGACCTTGGCACACACCAGCGTGGGGCTGAGGCTGCGGGGAGGTGGTTCTGGAACCATGCTGCCTGATCCCGGTGGAGGTGTGGAGGCTGGTAGTGAACGGGGCAGCGGCGGCGCGGCGGGGTTGGGCTCAGCTGAGGCGGTTTCAAACCGGCCGGCCGCGGTGGCCAGCCCATCAGCCAAGTCGAAGCAGATTGCAGCAGCTGCATTGCGTCTTCGGACATCGCGGCAGTTTCGTATGATGTCTGGTGCCAGGTCTGTAGTGAAGAAGCGTGTGCGTGAGGAGGCAGCTGACAGCGTGTGCGCAGTCGTAGGGAAGGCGGCGGGTGGGGGCGCGGCTGTCGATGCTGCAGCTGCAGTGGCCCCTGAAGGTGGCTGTCCTATGGCAGCTCCCAATGTGGGTAATACCACCGTTGCAGACTCCGCCGCTGAGGTTCGCCCTTCACGGGGGGTCCTGGTGCAGCCAACTGCATCCGTGGGCTTGATGTATCATGGATCAGCGCTGGTGTGCGCCCCGCTGCTAGGAAGACGTGGCATGTGGGGCGCAGTGCCTCGCACCGCCCTAAACACAGCAGAGGTGCTGTGTCTCTGTCCAGGGCCGTTCTTGATGATTCTGACGACGATGCGCCCTTGCCAGATGCCTCCAACCGGGGTACACCTGCGCGGTTGGTGGATTTTGCTGAGGGAGGCGCACGCGAGCCTCAAAAGTCTTTCACGCAGTGGCTCAGCGGGGTCGCTGCGCAGCGACCTGAGGTTGGGGTTTGTGGCGGCGAAGCGGCACCGGCTGACAGCAGCGCTACCTGTGGGCAGGGTGATGTTGCTGCCCCGGAGCCGGACTTTGCGGCCGCGCTTTGCCGTCGTGATTCTGTCATTAGACCCGAGCAGGTGCCACCCGTGACAGGTGTGTGTGAGCGGGCGAGTGCTGCACACAGAGGCAGTGGTGGTGCTGCCCCTACACCGCAACTGATGCGAGCCTCACCGGCACGTGGTGACGGTGTGCCAGGCAGTGATGATGGCAAGGCAGAGTGTGAGAGTTTTTCATTCTTCAACTCCAGTGATGAGGACATCGAGGGTGTAGAAGACCCGTCGTACACACCGTCGGAGTCTGATTCAGTTATTGTGTGCGCATCGCCCACCCGGGCGGCGGAGCCTGCCGACGGCGACTGCGGCGTTGTGACTGTACGCGAGCACTCGCATGGTGATGAGGTTGCGGAGCTGCACCGCCTTGGAGATTTGCTCGACAATCCAGAGCGATACGCGAGGTGTGTATTCCATGTTGCCCCCGCTGAATCCCATGTGCGTCTATGGCCTGTTCCGCGGACCCCACAGCGGTCTTGTGTTGTGTCACTTGTGCGGGATCCCGACACATGCATGCACGCATCATAAAGTGTTATTTGTCACCAACAACGCCACATACTTGAACTGCGGCAAAGCTGCATACTGCATGTACATGTGAGTAACAATGCTGATACTGTGCGGTGACTAGCGTATGTCTGTTGTGGCCGAACGCATCCGTTAGCATTCCATTCCTCACATGCTTAGTATCAGTTATGGCCACAGGGCAAAACCGCAAACATGTGTCGACACGGTGTGCAGAGTCAAGTGCAGCATCATGGACGCATCTGCAATGGCTCACCATGATGTTGTCATGCCGCGCCATGAGATGCAAGTGCGGAACTTGGCGTCACACCCGTTAGCCGTCTGGGATGACACAGATGCCAACTGGTACAAATGCATACCATGCCGTGGTGTGGAAGGCCAGAAGAAATCTGCGAGTGTAGCGTTGACATTCGCGCGTGGCTATCTGGCAGCGCTGGTGTCAGCTGTGGACGATCCAGCATTTGACCCTCGAGGAGATCCCAACCGCGCCCCCCGGCTGAGATCTTAAATGACATGAAGAAATCATGCAACAGTGCAGGGGAGGTGCCAATGGGGGCCGTCGTGGAGTCATTCAGAAAGTGTCCCGGGCGTGTGTTTGGCCACACCTTGACGCTGCTGACATGGGCCGGTCACATAGGTAGTTTCAATACACTCGCCTTGTACAAGTACATTCTCACGGTCCTTGTGGATGCGTATTGGGAGGGGCAATGGGAGCTGTTTCGCAGCGAAGCTTCTGTAGCCAAGGTGCGTTCATGCTTCCCATATGCATCGATATGGTAGTGTGCGGCAGCATGCAATTACAAACGTCAGCATAAAGTGTCGTGTACACACTTCAAGGACCCGGCCATTTACGTGACGCGAGTGCGGCGTTGTTGACCCCTCACATGCATTTAGAAGCGTGCTTGCCTGCAGGCTCATCGGGAGGCGTCTTATTTGTTCCGTGTATTCCAAATCAAAGTGCGGCTGTATGTGATGGCTCTCAAGGCGAATGGTGCGATGAACACTCTAAAGCCAAAGCCGATGCAAGCCGCCGAGATCCGGAGCTGTGCTGAAGCCACTAACTGTGGCGCGATGACCATCATGTACGGGCGGGTGACGGCATTCTTGAAGATGCTTTCTGGAGCTCGGAACCCGGTCTTTGTGGCGTTGCGGTGGGGCCATATCCATTTCGTCCCAACCTACTACGTGGACGAGGCGACTCGAACCACACAGGTGGGTTTGCCTCATTGACGTGTCTCCAACCTTGCATGCATGTGTCTTGTGGTCGATGGTTGCAGCATCATCCGCATGCATGCGCGTTATGCCTGCAACATTCGCATGCTCGCGCACCATGCATGCACCTCTCCGCCACAGTATCGGAATGGCGTGGTGCGTCATCGAGAGCTGACTCAGGGTTTCGTGAACAGGTAACATTTACATGTGAGTTTGCGATCGCATGGGACAAGGCCCCTAATGTGTTCGGCGTCAAGAACATTGTGGTGGACAGTACCGCAGCTCTCAACATTGAAGGAGCCGATTGGAACAGCAGCCTTGGTTCGGCTGGGGAGCATTTGTTGTCAATCGCAATTCACCAGAGGGTTGTCGATGTGGCAGATCTTGCGGGCCTGCCGATTGGAGAGCCATTCAAATTGAGTCATCTGATCAGAAGGCGTACGCTCACCAAGTTCGGGGACCCCACTCCAGCGGCTGTCGACGATATGTGCGTGGCTTCTCCATACTTGAAATCCATGTATCAATTCACATGTCCACCATTCCGGTTGCTGTGCTTCCCATGATGGGGTATAGAATTTTTGTCATGGGTCTGTTTGTTCACCCGCAAGGTTGATGCATGAGCTTGTTGTATGCAGGTTCTGCTTCTGTCGCTACCACGGCATGGTGCCACTACGATTCATCCCCATGGCGCCATACGCCATGTCTGCCCTCTTGGCGCGATTCCTTGCCTCGACTGACATTCATGCATTGTCACGTGAGATGCGGACGGGGATGGTGTTTGGGCGCGTTATACAAGGGCACCTTCACCACAATGGCCACGAGAACAGAACGGCGATTGCTGTCGGTGGCCAATGGTCGACCAATTGCAACACATATCAAACAGATTACCTCCACCCTGCGTTCCTCAACGCATTGTTTGGAGATTTGGTGCGTCTCATGTGATCTGCACTTGTCGGAAAGGCGACTGCCCTGTGTGATTGTGATTTATGTTGACATGATACCATGTGCTGGCCATGCTGTTGATGTATAATGGCAAATACATGACATCACACATGATGCAGGCCCTGTCTGACCTTGGTGTGCCATCGGCGATGAAGAACCTTGTCAAAACCGCTGCATTCAAGGCCTTACGCGTGCAGCGGGATGAAAACCCGTATGCGTTGGCGGTGTATCTACATGCGGCCGTTGGGAACTTGTTCCTACAGAGTGTAGAGGGCACGCGGCAGTTGCGAGCTGCTGACATGCATGGTCGAGCTCTCCTAGACGCCAGCATGAGTGTTCATCAGACCGCTGGCGAGAGTGCTGTTGCCGCATACGGGTGGACATTGATCCGCAAGATGCACCCGCGCGGGCCCGGGCCACTCCATCTGTGGGGTGAGGACAAATACAAGCCCAGCGAGGACAGTGCAGGTAAGAACACTAGCACGTCTTACAAAATATCTGTCATGTGCCTATTTTGCAAAGTGCATGTTCCGATATCACAGTTTGCACGAGCCACAGACGTCAACTGTTCACTCGGCCTTATGATCATCGTTGTTATGCATTTCCTTTGAATCGTTGTTCACCGTCCACTTTCTGCCCATGCAAGCGTGTTGTGGCAAGTTTGCAAACACCGTCGGCGGTCGACGCGGCTCAATGAAATTTGTTGTGGCTGTGTCACGACGGGCACTTACGTGATTGCGATGCGAAGGTCTCTGTGTGGACCATCGGATGTGTGAACCATTTGTAGCTAAGATTTCCGTGACGGTCGCACCACTCTAGGCAGGGGGACATTGGTGGTGTTGTCTCGTGATTTTGGGATTGGGCGCTGCAAATTTTGTGTGAAGGGTTGGCCAATTGCGCCTACATTGGTCGTCGCGCGTAAAACGCATGTGCATATCAGTGGCCCGCTTGTATCGCCGCGTGTAAATCCGCTATTGGTCATTCCCCCATTTTCCGCCTAATTATGTTTCTGTTATGCCACCGCTGCTTTTGACCCATAAATGAATCGGGCTGCTGCCCGTTCGTTGACTGTGCGTTCGCGGGTAGAGGTGTCGCCGCTATCGTGGTGTGATCGTGTGTATGTATGATGTTGATTTGAAGGAGATTCGGTTTTGGTCTGTGTAAATGCGTAGGTGGCTTGCAGAATCACGCACGAGACACTAGCCCACGATGCCCATCAACAGTTCCACTTTTGGCCCTGTTGATGCCGCATCGTGCACCCTACCGTCCCGTCCAGGCACTGCTCATAGCACCATCATGTGATCAGCGTTAATGTGGAAGTTATTCACCGCTAAAACTTATTGTTCACATGCGCATTGTTTACAGCGCACGTATGACTGTGTCGGTACCCGCTGCTCGGTGGGGCATTGTGCGAAACATAAGCCAATTGCCCCCCGAATAACGTTGTCAATCAATCAAACCTTATATGCGCATGTTTGACAGTTGTACGTTTGGGAACTCGGCCGACATGCGCATATTTGCACCCACTGTGTTGTCTGCATGCTGCTCCAATCGTTTCCACATGGCCACACGTGATGCTAATCGCGATTGATAACTGTGCAGCGGAGGTGAAGGCCTTTTGCACCATGCTACAGATTGGCGACGAGGTGCAGACGGCATGGTTGCACGAGTTGGAGGCTGCAGGTGGGGATCATGGTGTGGACTTGCGAAGCATGCTTAGCACGGCTAGCGGCAGCAAGATCTCATCTCCGCTGGAGGCCATGCGATCGGTTGGCGAGAGGGTCGTGGCCGACGTGTGTGACCACCTTGAAGATCGCGATGCTCAGACAGAGGGTTGCACTGTTGAGGACATTGCCGAAGACGTCGATCTCTGCCGATTTGGTCAAGAGATGTCCAATGCTGAGCTCTTCGGACAAGAGGGAGATTTCCTGTTGGAGCGCATGCGGAAACGCGAGTGCTTATACAATTCGGATGCAATGCGGCGGAAGCGGCTGACAAAACTTCGTGTCGGCACTGTTGAGGTGGAGGTTCGTGTTACCGCCTACTCATGTTCGGTAGCTCCTATATTGGTGCATGCCGCATATGCATATGTGCATCCAGCGGTTGGCAATGTTGCATTGTGGCAATGCATGTGTCGATTTGAGACAGCCAACCTTGCTTGTTGGGTTGGTGTATCCGTTTCGCGACCTTTTTACACATGCATGGTGGGTTTGAGCTGCACCCGAGTCGCCCTCGTCACAGATGCATAGAAAATGGAGAGCCGCATCATGGCCACACGTGATTGAATGGTAGTGTTCACACATTCAAGATGTTGGCATGCAGGTGACCACGGAGGGCCTCAATGCGATCCTTGTCCACCGCAAGGCGACTTTGCAGCACTTCAGCATCCCGGTACAGAGGCCGCCGACGCTGAACATGCGGGACTGGATCTGGACCGCGGGCGGTGCGGGGTTCATGGGTGTCATTCGCCAAATACGGCAGGGCAACGACAGTTTGGAGCAAATGCTGCAGTATCTGCGCTTGGGTGCGACCGCAACAACACTTGTGTTTTCCCTTGAGGGCTAGGTCTGTTGGTGAGTCGGCTGTCTACATGGCACAAGATTATGTTGATGCTCCACCGAAAATTTGTTTCTCACAGCCCGCATGTTGTTGTAGAAAGAGCACCGGTGCCGGTGGTGGTGCGAAGCTACAAGTCGCTGAGGTGGCAAATCCGGACATACCGCTTCAGGGCAAGTGCCTCGCTGTTGACTCCAAGAAATCGGCAGCGGGGGCGACGGGTGCAGACGAGCTGTGCCTTGCGGATACCGTGGGGGGGGTCAGCAATCAGATGCATCTGTGCCCTCGCCACCTTCGGAAGCCGCTTCTTCTAATTGAAGATTTCCGTGGTACGCGGACCGCTGGCTTTGGGCGGTACTGCAAGAATACAGCGTGCAAGAAGGTTCTGGACATCGGGAATTTCACCGGATTTGCCACTGTTTGCAACATTCACAGGACAGGCGCAACGATGCTTGGCCGGAAGGCAGTGTTGCCGCCGGTGGATGAGGCATTTTACGGGGTGGCGGTGACTGAGCCACGGCTCGAGACTCTAGTCGCTGGCTCTGCCAATTTGCACAAACGCGATTTGACGCATTGTGATGTCACCTCTTGCAGTGTGCTGCTAGAAAACCAGAAGACCGGCCTCTGCCCAAAGCATGTGAAGGTGCTATTTCCATGCGTGTCTGCCCTAAGTCCACATGCCTTGCTATTCCATTCCACACGGGGTAGTGTTGTCGATTCAGTTGCAGTACATGCATAAATAGATTGCCTTGCATGTGTTGTGAGTTTCAAATTGGCACGTGAGTGTTTCTTCCTAAGATTTGCTTGTTAATTGACAAGGGATGTTTTTTTTGCAGATCCCACGCCTGATCGATGCTAATGGGGTTGCTGCTGTCAGCTGCAGCCGCTGCTTCTACCTGAAGGTAGAGGGCCTTTTCGCGCAGGACTCGCGCAACTGGAAGCGCCAATGCTGCGTGTGCCTGGAGATGGACGCCCCGCGGCAGGTGCAGGACGAGCGAGTGCAGGCAGCATTGCCTCGTCCACCCGCACGTGCACCGGTGATGATCACCGCACGGATGCCAGCTGGCGCGCCTGGCCGGGGAAGCTGACCGGCGCGCAATGCGCTGTGTATGTGTGGGACAAGAAGACGGAGGCATACGAGGCTTGCCCGGGGGGTTCGATGACACCTAGCAACCACCGGCACCCCTCCCGAGTGTGCCCCTATCACCGGAGCTGTGTCATCCACCATACAAATGCGCATGTTACATTTGAGAGAATGTTCTGCAATCGTTGCGCGCTGTGGAAGAGCCCGGACGCGTGGGTAACACGGGCCGACGGCACGACTGCGCGAAGCATTTGCAATGGTTGCGCTGAAGGCGGCGGTCCTAAGCGAGCTCCCGTGCGGCAAGTGCAGCATGGCACACAAACGCCCGACGGCTTGACCACTGTGCACCAGATCTTGCCTGACATGTCTGACGGCATGGAGTGGCTGCTTTTCTATGCCCCCAAGTCGCGTGCCAGTAAGGACACTGCATTCAACATGTGGCCGACTCGGGCGGACGAGTGCCATGTTGCCGGTTGCACCAACAGTGTCGGGCCCACGAAGTCAAGGGTGTGTTATCCTCACATTGATGATGTGTTGTTCCGACAAAGTCAAGACGGGTGGGATGCGACAGTCGTGTACTATTGTCGTGGGTGTCAGCGCTGGACGGACGTGAAGCTGTTGGAGGCAGACGGCACGTGCGGGTTGAGATGCGTGTTACGTGGGGATCGGGGTCGAAGGCTCAGATTGCGGGAGACAAGGACCTGAGACTCGTCCTCGAGCGTCTCCGGTCTGACCCGGCCCTCGCACTCCTGCCGGCTCGAGATTTCGCACGCGCCCTTGGGCTGCCCACGTGCGACATGCGGGACAAATCTGAGGTCACACGATGCCATTACATCGATAGTGTGAAGGGCCGTTGCAAGAATAAAATCTCGTTGACGCATGACAGCTGCATGTGCAGCGCCAAGCAGCACTGCCATGCAGTGGTGCTGAGGGTGTGCGATACAACAAGCGACGCCACAACGTGGTATTGCCCCAAGTGCAAGCGGGTCTGCTCCATCGAGGGGGTGGGCCTAGTGCGAGGCAGCTATGTATGCGCCCGCTGTTGTGCTGTACATGCGAACCACCAGCAGGCAGCCGAGAAGGCTCGCATTGCCGAGCGGAAGGATGAGTCCTCGCCCGCAGGGAGCGTTCAGTTGTACAGTGATGAGGAAGATTTCGGCAATGCATGCTGTGTTCCTCAGACACTGGCGCGGAGTCTGAAGCCGTCGATGCTGATCAGCCTCCTTGCGCTGTCGACACGGGTGACAGCGACGATGCACTCATGGGTGACGATTACGGCGCCTACACCGAATCGGACTGTGATGGTGATGGGGTCGCCCTCATCGGAGAATGCATGCCCGTCGCGGCAGTGCAGGGACAGTCGGTGCCAGCCCCCGCACACGGTGGTGCAAGCTCAAGCCGGGCTGCTCTCGCGCAGACCTGCTGATGCTGCAGTATTTGAATGCCTGACGGCTCCGCCGCCCGGTCGCGCGCGTTGCCGCAACGCGCCCGCGTGCAAGAAGACACCGCCGCCAGATCGGCTTGTCGACGGACTATGCATCACGTGCTTGTCGAGTTCAAAGGACAGTGGCACAGCTCTGGACGCGATCGTGTTGGTGACTGTGCCGGGCACACTGCACCGCAGCGCAGGTGCGATATTGAGCACATGCACTGAACTGTTAATTTGGTTGACATTTGAAGGATGACCTTGTGTGCACGACTCCTGGTGACTGCACATGAGGACAGGTTTACGCGTGAGTCAGTAGATGAGTGCATTGCGTGCATCCGTGGCGACTCAGCTATCGTCATTTGTGCATTTAATTGGCCAAGGTATACACCAGTGTGCTTGTGAAGCAGTTGACCTGTGAAGCGAT